>CAUYON010038424.1:0-31491 GCA_963573935.1 Arctocebus calabarensis
AGTATTCCCAGATAGTTTTTTGTTTGTTGGGAGGTTGGGCTTTAGGGGGGCAGAGTTAATACTTTGCATGAAATATCTTGTCTTATAACAGTGAATTTGTTTTCTCTTTTGTCTTGTGGTTTTTTTTGAGGTGAAATTCAAGTGTTTGTGTGAGTAGTACTATTATACCTATCTTGAGTGTCTTGCTTGTACTGTATCACATCATACCTTTGTTTAATTCTTAATAAACTGTTCACTTGTTAAAAAAAAAAAAAAGAGCTTTTACTTGACTAAGTCAGGGTCCTCTAGGTCAGTGTTTCTCAACCTTCCTGATGCCGCAATGTATTTTCATTGTTAAAAGGGGGTGGTGACTCACAGTTGAGAACTGCTGTTCTAGCTAATTGCATTTCAATTATCTTACAATCAGCTGATTTGGAATCTTAATAACATCCCTCAACTGGACCAAATAACACAACTTAATCACAGAAGTGAAATCCTGTCTTATTTCCAGGTCCTGCCTATATTTAAGGGGAAGGGACTATAGAGAACATGTATAAGATATCAATGGGATTCTGTGTATCACAATGAATATTCCATTCTGTACTATGATTTATTTAACAGTTGTGCTGTTAGTGGACAATTCCAATTTCTGGCTATTATGCATAAACTTGCTATAAACATTTGATTAGAAATTTTACTTGGATATATGTTTTGTTTTTCTCAGGTACATCTGGCAGTGAAATTGCTGGATCATAAAGTAGGCATATAGCTAACTTTACAAGAAATTTCTTAGCAGTTCTTCCAAGCGCCTAAATTCTATACTTTCTCCAGGTATATATGAAGCTTTGACTGTACTATATTTTTGCCAACATTTGGAATTCTTTACCATAAATTTTTTTCTTCGGTGAAGTGCCTTCTATATAGCACTTTCCCATTCTCTGCAGTACATTCTCTGAAGTGATTTCTTACTGAAGTTTTAATCTTCTTTCCCTAGTAAGCATTTTATGTTGTGCTTATTGGCCATTTGAATATTGAGCATTTTATTATGTGCTTATTGGCCATTTGAATTTTTTTTGTGAAGTATCTTTCAAGTCTTTGGTCAATATTTTAAATTGAGTTATTCACTTTCTAATTATTGAGTTTTAGCATTTCTTTTCATATTCTCCAAGCCTCTGCCAAATATATTCAGTATGAATATTTTCTCCATCTTGTGATTTGCCTATTCAATTCCGTACGATGTCTTTGGAAGAATAAATGCTTTCAGTCTCAAATACCTCACTTTACAAGTTTCTTTTCCTTTTAAGTGCAGTATTATGTCCTGTCAAGAGAGTGATTGCTTAATCCTAAATTATAAGGACACATCCCTATGTTTTCTTTTATATGATTTAGAGGTTTTGCTTTTTTCTTTTGGTTTGTTATCTAGCTGGAATCAATTTTTTTTATAGTAAGAGAAAGGTATAAAGATTTCTTATATTTATTTTTTCAGTATAGTAATCTAGATGTTCCAGCATGATTTGTTGAAAATCCTACTCTGCCTTTAAAGTTATATGTCTAATGAGAGATACTCTGAAAAAACTTTCCAGACTGTCTCTTACTATACTTTTTCCTACACAATTTGCTTATTACCATGACTTTCAATGACATGTAAATACTAATGATACCTATATATATATCTGCACTTGAGTTCTCTCTACTGAGTCTCGAGATAATCAACTAAAGTATTTGATATTGCCTATCCAATATTTCAAAGACATCTTAAATTTAACATGTATAAAGACAGTGCATTTTATTTCTTCAATTACAGAACTTTTCCACACACACAAATTTCCTTTATCTCAATAAATATTATCACTATGTTCCTAGAAATCTAGGAATTATTCTTAATTGGTTTCTTTCTTTTATCCTTCTCAGCCAATATCAGGAAACCTTGAAAATTCTTTCTCAAGATTGTCTCAACATCAACTAGTTTTTAAGAACTGCTTCTTTACCACTCTAATGTCTGCTGACAACTATCTCTCACCGGACGATGGCAGCAGCCTGTTAACTGTGCTCTGTCTCTCTTTTGCTCTTCTCCATCTCATTTCTCTTAAATCAGCAAAAGTGACAACCTTAAAATATACTCTGAATTATGTAACTCCCCTGCCTAAACTCCCCAATAACTTTTACTCAAAGCACTATAAATAGGTATTGAGCATCTATTGTGCATTAGGCATTGTTCAAAGCACTTGAGACACAATGATAATTACAAAAACATATCGTTCCTAACTTTATTAAATTTACACTCATCCAGTATTGACACACACATATCCATGCACACAACACCCACAATTATAAAATATTAACATGGGCATGTATTCAGAGAAGTAATGAACCCAGAACTGTGAATGTCATAAAAGTGGAATTTGAAGTCACCAGGAACAAAACAAGATTCTTGAGTTATTGATTCTTTAGCTGTGATCTCAGCTCTTAGCACAAATAATTTTTAAAAAGAGGTACTCAAACAGAAAACTACATATGTAAATGTGCAGATTTGAGGCACAAGTAGGCATGCCAAAGATAAGGAGATGGAAGGACAAGTGACTAGGACAGTAAGGAAAAGCAAAGTAGATAAGCTTGGAAAAAAGGCACGAGCCAAACTCACAGGCCTTGTTAAGTAGTATTTTTCTCTTTCCTAAAATGGATGATAACAATTAGAGAAAAATCACTGTGACCACAGTGTGCCAGAATATATTGGGAACTGAACAGAGTAAATGTGGACAGAGCTTGGGAAGGTTTTAGGAATTGTCTAGAGAATGTGGTATGGTAGCTCTTTCCTGGTTTGAGACCCTTGTACAGTTGCTCCGACAGTCACCTCCATGGCTCCTACTCATTTGTCATATTTCCAACTAAATAATTTCTCTTAAATAGACACACTAAGAAAATAAAATATTTCCCAGTCATACCCATTATTTTCTATCATCACTCTATTTATTTCCTTTTTGGCACCTTCACGTTTTGTAATTGTCACTTCTTCTTTATTTGTTCATTTCTACTCCCATCCCTGTAATATATATAACAAGAGAGCAGAGACCATGCCTGGCTTTTTTTTTAACCAGCGTATAAATCATCAGCATGTGCTACAGTGACCACTTCATAGTTTACTCAATGTCAACCAAATAAAGTAATTATCTTTAGCATGATAATTTGTCCTCTTTTCAGTGTTTGTGCCAGTTCAGCTCAAGCATGGTCAATTAAATATTTCAACAACTTTTTATCATGTCCATGTCATGTGTCAGGCAAAGCAATAGGGGTAGAACAGTGACCTCCAAGACCATAGTGCTATATATCAAAAAGGCTTAGAGCAAGGGTTCTGGACCAGACTCTTTGGATTTGAGCTTCAGCTAAGCTACATATTCCCAGCTGTGTGATGTTGGGGAATTTACTTATCTTCTCAAGACCTTAGATTCTGTATCTTTCATATAGTGATAGTAAGAGTTCCTCCTAGTGTTGTGGAAGATATAAGGGAAAGAGTACTTTTAGCTATTATTCATACCACTGGGCAAAGCAGAAGTTTAAATATAATTAATAGTGTATTACAAATGTGATATGCATCAGGAAGGAGAATCATGGGATTTTTGAGAGTGTGCAACAGAATGATAAGGTGATTGCTGTATAACAAGGACTCGTGCAATTTAGAGGAAAGAATTTTACTTCATCTCATATTCATCCTGCCAATGTATGTTAAGTAACTGAGTTGACGAGAACCCTGAGGTCTCATGTAAAATCCTTACTGTCACAAAAACACAATAGCTGTTGAGTATCTGTATATGTCTTGTCATCAGATTTCACATATACCATATCTGTTAATATAGTTTCTGTGCTGAAAAATATTATACCTAAGAAACTACTCCGAAGCTGAACAGCTTAAAATAGTAGCCATTTATTTTGCCTTATCTTGGGTTGCTTGAAGTTTGGCTGATCTGGGTTGGGCTAGGCAGTTCTATACCTCATGTCCCTCCTTCCTCCTTCACCTCCTAGAACCAAAAGCCTAGTGAACATGTTTTTCTGCAAGGGCAGAAGAGAAAACAAATGAATAGAACCTTCTATAAAGAAGACAGATGCATGGCTAACAAACATAAAAAACTGCTCATCATCCTTAATTATCAGAGAAATGCAAATCCAAACCACCCTGAGATATCACTTCAACCCAGTGAGAATGGCCCACATCACAAAGTCT
Organism: Arctocebus calabarensis; assembly: GCA_963573935.1. Lineage (NCBI taxonomy): Eukaryota > Metazoa > Chordata > Mammalia > Primates > Lorisidae > Arctocebus > Arctocebus calabarensis. The sequence continues at coordinate 4,196 of CAUYON010038424.1, forward strand.
CAAAGCTGTAGATGCTGATGCAGATGGGAGAAAAGGGAATGCTTTTACATTGTCGATGGCACTGCAAACTAATACAAACTTTTGGACAGAAGTATGGAGAATCCTCAAAGAAATCAAACTAGACCAGCCATTTGATCCTGCAATCTTATTATTGGGAATCTATCCAAAAGAAAAAAATGTCATTTTATCTTAAGGACGTTTGCACTGGAGTGTTTATTGCAGCTCATTTTACAGTCGCCAAACTGTGGAAACAACCTAAATGCTCATCAATCCAGGAATGAATTAATAAACTGTGGTATGTGTGCCTTGAAATACTATTCAGCCACTAAAAAATGATGAAGACTTTACATGTTTTGCATTAATCTGGATGGAGTAAAAACACATTCTTATTAGTAAAGTATCACAAGACTGGAGAAGCAAGAATCCAATGTACTCAATTCTGAAATGAGGACAACTGTCGACCTAGTACATGGTGGGAGTTGGGAGAGTGGGGTGGGCAGAGGAGGATCATGGTGTGTGGCACACCTCTTGGAGGTGGGACATAATTATAAGAGGGACTTTACCTAACAAATGCAATCAATGTAACCTGGTTCTCTGTACCCTCAGTGAATCCTCAACAATAAAAAAGAAAAAGAAGACTCCATGAACTCTTGATGCATAAGTGATGAAGTGACACATTGTTTCTTTGTATTATTTTATTGACCAAAGAAAATCATGGAGCTGAACCCAAAGTTAAGGGGTAGAAAAACAAACTCCACCTCTTTTATGAAAAGAGCTTAAAAATATATAGCAAAGTGCTTGGATCTAGGGAGGCATGAAGAATTGGGGCTGGGATATAGGGAAGAATGAAGAACAATGTCATTTGTCAAATCTTCTGCTTGTTCTTTATTTTTCTGGATGGAATAGGAATGCTAAATGTTGATTTCACAAAGAAAAATAGAACAACATACACCACTCTTCTGCATGAGAGTTCATATGTAATCCTAAGCAGAATTTTAACTAAAATGGATGAGCAGGAGGAATGAAAAATAACAAGGGAATAATTTTTTTGAATGTTTAAAATAAATGCTGCTACTTACAGCAACTGTTTTGCAGATATATGACAGAATAAAGAAATGAAACATCTTATGTAACATGTGATTACAGCTGTTATTCTTTTCACAAAATGTTCTTTTATTTCACAGGGTAATTTTAGTAAGATAATGTCATTTTTCATTTCTTCCTTATCTCAATTCAAGTTCTATTTCTTATGGGATTACTTTGGGCAGCCAAGTATTCTATAGTTTGATGGTGCCCTTTCAAGACCTTTCCTAACATAAAAGACTCTTTAAAAAAATAGTTTTATTCTGTATTCTATAATTGCTTCAATTTCAGGCTCATTTTTCTCAGGATATATAAGAAAATCAAATCAAGTTTAAGAATTGAATTGTGTGGTAAGTCTTCAATCTTAAAATAGCTACTTTCCTATTCTTTCCATTAGAGAAGTTTGAGATTTTTTAAATTAATGTTTCCCAATTATTTTATTTCCTCAACCTTTTCAAGACCTTTTTAAGATGTGGATTTTAGTATATAAAATCTTGCCAAAGTAGGGTTATTCCAATGTCCTTGTTTACCTAAGAACAATCACTTTATGTAACATATCAAAAGAAAAAGGAAAACTCTGAATGATAATTTAATTCTTTGAAATGTTCACCCAGCCAAAAATAACACAGAAGCATTCACTCTAAAAACTCACTTGCTTTGCTTAGGACATATGCCTTTATTTATTATTATACATATTTATTGAGCACAAAACAATGTTTTTATACATGAGCACATTGTGGAATGATTAAACCAAACTAGTTAAAATTTCCATCCCCCTCTTATACTCATCATTTTTTGTGGTGAGAACATTTAGAACTTACTCTGTTAGCTTTTTTAAAAAGCTTACAGTACATTATTATTAACCTCAGTCATCATGCTACGCTAAACAACAGCTGACTAGAATTAATTCCTCTAGCAGAGAACTTGTAAACGTTCACCAATATCTCTTCATATCCCTATACTTCAAACCCTCAGCCATGGGTAACCACCATGCTATGCTCTACTCCAGAGTATAGCGCATAGAATTGAGATTCCACCTATAATTGAGATCATACAATATTTTTAGATTCCACCTACAAAAATACAATGTTTTTAGATTCCACATATAATTGAGATCATATAATATTTTTTCTTTCTGTACCTGGCTTATTTCACTTAGTGTAATGTTTTGAAGCTCCATCTCTATTACTGAAAATGACAGGATTTTCTTCTTTGTAAAGGCTGAATAATATTCCATTGTGTATACAAAAGGCATTTACTTTATTCATTTAACTGTTGGTGGATGCTGACATTGACTTCACTTCATGACTATTATAACTACTCTTGTGTTGAGCCTAGGAATGCAGATATCTGTCTGACATACTGATTTAATTTCCTTTGGATAATATACACAGAAAGAGGATTATTGAATTACAAAAGTAATTATATTTTTTAATTATTAGGAACTTCCGTAAGAGCTATACTAATTTGCATTCTCACCAGCAGTGTTCAGGTTTTTCATTTTTTTCATATACTCACCAATAATTATCATTTTTCTGTTTGACCACACCCATTCCATCAAGCATGAGGTGATATCTAATTGTGGTTTAACTTTACATTTCTCTGATCATTAATGATGCTGAGCATTTGTTTTGTGGGTTTTTTAAATTTTTTGACACGTGCCTCTTGGCAAATCAATGTGTTTTTCTGAAAAATGTCTATTTATGTCCTTTGCTCATTTTTTTAAATTGAATTGTTCTCTTGTTAATGAATTATTTGTATTTCTTAAATATGCTAGATATTAACCACTTACCACCTGGATGATTTTAAAATATTTTCTCCCTTTCTTTAGGTTATTTCTTCACTCTATTGATTGCTTCCTTTGCTGTGCAGCAGATTTTTACTTAACACTATCCCATTTATCTATTTTTACTTTTGTGACCTATACTTTTAGGGTCATAGCTTATATCTTTATCAAGATCAGACAGTGGTCAGTCTTAAATACTCTCCATTTTCTGTTCTTTTCCTCCATTGTTTTACCAAGGCCTTTTTTTTTAGGGCCCTCAGAGAACTCAATATAACCAAATTTTATAGATACAAATTATATAATTATACTTAAGAAAAAGATTTTATAGTTCATTTAACCTACTCTCTCTCTTTTATTTAATTTAAGAGGAAATCAAGTGGAAGGGAGAATGTAGTTCAGTTTGTCAAAGGAAGATATCTGAGTTTGGTCTTGGATATGTATGCCACCTTTGTCTCTCAAAGACTATGTGACTTGGAACAAATATTAGCCCTCTGAGTCACAGTTTTTTTTTATCTGTTAAGGGGGGATTATAACATCCCCTTTGACATGTAATTGTAAAGATTCAATTAGAAACATATTTAAAGACTCCTGAATATTATGGATATTACTTAAGGTTCTATAGCTAAATATTTTCAAATGTGAGAAATCAGAAATTCCTGTCTTCCTGTCTAGTTATGTTCATCCTTGCTTCTAGGATGTAAATTTTATTGGTAATTTAGAAGTTACACACAGAGCTCTTCAATCAGCAATTATACAGACTGTACAGAACAAGTCCATGGGTAGAGAGCAGGGCCATTGCCTGTATAAACAAATTGAGACACCAGTGACAACAACATAATGTAGGCATTCCTGTGTCTAAAAAAAAAAAGTGCCTACATTTAGATCTCTCTGTCTCTCTCTCCAGATCATTTAAGATGTATTAATCATAAAATGTCATTTCCAAATCATGATTGGATGAAAGGAATTGAATGAAAGCAAAAAAAGAAAAAAAATCTGAGAAATCTTTTTCTCTTATTCATTCACCTAACTAGATAGAATGTTTTTTCCAAGGCAGTATGTTTTGACATCTCAGTAATGACGGTAATATTCTTTTAGAGAAAATACCTCTCAGATTTGATTCTGTTTCAAACACAATGTCTGGTGTTCCTTAATGACAAATAGATTGCTATAGAAGAACATTTGAAAGAATACTCTCACTACTTTCTATGCAACAGAAGCCATACTCTAAAACTTATTTGTGTATAGCTATGGCAGCCCTCATTTTCTTTTGGCTTGATGTATTTCACCACACATTGGAAAGTGCTTTTCACCACCATAACACTGTACTATCCTCTATTCTGTGAGCTTCTACTTGGAGGAATATTTAGCATTTATTCAGCACTTACTCTATACCAAGCCCTCTAGTGGAAGCTTTATATATTGCTATTTATCTAATTTAATCCTCTAAATAGTTGGAAGAGGTAAGGATCATGATATTCATTTTATAAACAGATGATGGTTTGAAGCAAAGAGCTCTAATATCTTATTCCAATTGATAGATATTATAAGCATCTAAACTAGAATATGAATTGACCTTTGCCAGATGCCAAAGTATACACTTGATAATTAACTTCCTGAGAAAATGTCATCATTTACTAAATGCCTATAGACCGCCAAGCATTAAGATGGCAATTTCAAAGATATTTCTCATTTGAGTTTGAGCTTTACTATAGAAAGGGTATTTATAGTCCATGAAAATTTTGGAATATCCCTAATGATTATTAAAATCAAAATCCTTATTACCTACTAATATATATTTAATTAAACTATTCATGAAGAAAATTTAATTGACAATGAATGTAATTTAGTTTTTTTGTAATTTGCAATCATTTAAAATATTTTTAAAATATTTATGCATATATACATACCTAAGTTTCTTATAAATGCTTAATAATAGTATCATATCTTGGATAGTTTATCACATTTCTTATACTTGATTAAGATTTCCTCTTTTTTCATTCAACCTACCTCAGGTCACTTCTACCCTAATTATCACATCTATGTTTTTCTAGAGAATATAAATGTATATGTGCATATACATACACACACACACAATGCCTTCATCCATTCAGGCTGCTATAGTAAATGCTATAAACTACGTAGTTTTTAAACACCATAAGTTTATATCTTACAGTCCTAGAGTCTAGAAAGTCTAAGACCAAGGCAGATTCCACATCTGGTGAGAGCTTCCTTTCTGTATTATAGATAGTCATGCTTCTAGCCTTGTTCTCACATGGTGGAGAGGGTGAAAATTCTCTCTCAGGACTCTTTTATAAAGGCACTAATGTCATTCATGAGCGCTCCACCCCAAAACCAAATTGCATTCCAATGGTCTCCCCTCTTAATAATACTAATTTGTGTGTAAGAACAGCAATATATAAATTTCAAGGAATATAACCAATAACATCAAAGCATACTCACTATATGTGCAGTTTTTGGAACAACGGCTCATTTGTATCTCTCAAACACTAGTAAGAGAGATGATCTTTGTAATTTGTAAATGCTTTCACTATATGTTATTTAGTGACTTCTGAAATGAGTTTTTGAATATGGCATTTTCTTCCCAGGGAATGACCCATTATGTTAGTAATTTTTTATTTAAAAAGCCATACATTCCTCACTGGGAGGGAAATAACAAGATTATTATGTATTAAATTCTCACATGAACATTGGGATCAATTTCTAGCTATGGCTGGATTCTACTGACTAGTTTGCTGTCTGTTGCTAATTTACAACCCCACTTAATTTTGTTGATGTAGCTATATAATATATTATAATATCTAGAATATCTAGTGTTTTTTCCTTTTGCACATTGTCACCATATTTCTTCCCATACTTTTAAAAATAAAATACTAGATATCTGTTCTTTTCTACAAATTTTATTAAAATTTTTTTCAGTTAAAAACTTATTTTGTTTTTACATTTATTGCAATTATAATCAGTCTTTTTATTTCAAACAATTTAGGGGGTATAATTGGTTTTTGTTATGTGTTATTCAACAATTTACCAAAAGTCAGGGCTTTCAGCATATCTTTCACCCAAACAGTGATCAATGTACTCACTACATAGATTTCTATCCCTCATTCACCTCCTACCTTCCCCTTTCTTGCTTTCCAATGTATAATACAGATCTTTATTACCATATATATCCTTCACTTAGCTCCCACTTTTAAATGAAAATATTGTGGTATTGGTGCTCCCATTTCTCAGATACTTCACTTAGGATAATAGTTCCAGTTCCATTCACTGCAAAAGACATTGCTGCAAAAGACATTATTTCATTCTTTTTTGTGGCTGAATAATACTCCATGATACATACACAAGGTCTGCCGATTATGTTCATAAATTTGCCATCGTGCACTTATGTTGGAAGCACCATACAAATAGCTCAGGAAGGTTTCATAACCTTGAATATCAGTACTCACAGCTGTTTTCATGTCAATATGTTGTGGCATCTTGTTGAGTGGTGTTAATGATTGTTGTTGTGTGTTTTGGAATACTGTCATGAGAATGATACAGTTTGAATTAGAGCAGTGGTTCTCAACTTTCCTAATGCCTCCTAATGCTGTGACCCATTAATACAGTTCCTTATGTTGTGGTGACCTCCAACCACAAAATTTTCATTGCTACTTCTTAAGTATAATTTTGCTGTTATGAATCATACTGTAAGTATCTGATCTGCAGGATGTATTGTCATTGTTACAAAGAGGTGGCAACCCACACGTTGAGAACCGCTGAATTAGAACAACAAACAAACATTAAATTTCTTGTTAAGCTTGGCAAGAGTGGAAGTGAAATCACAGACACATTAGTCCAAGTTTATGAGGATAATGCCATTAAGAAAATGGCAGTGTACATATGGATTCAAAGTTTTTCTGAGAGGAGAGAAAGTGTCACTGATGAAGAGAAGTTGGAGTAGCCAGTAAGAGCAGAACTGATAAAAAAAAAAAAAGTGGAAGAATTTGTTGAATAGTGAGTCAAATTGTTGGCTACCTGGAAAAACATAGTGAACTAAGAAAACATCAATAGAGAAACAGGAAAATCTTAACTGAAAATCTTGGCCAAATAACCTATAGCTCTTGCATTATGACAATCCACCAGCTTACATAGCACTGTCTGTGGGAGAGTTTTTAGCCAGTAAACAAATAAATGTATTGGAAAATCCTCCCTACTCTCCTGAATACTTTGCTCTTTACCTGAAGACAAAGGAATTATTGAAATGAAGACATTTTGATCACATTCAGGACATCAAGGGTAATATAATAATATCTCTAAGAACCATTTCAGAAAAAGATTTCCAAAATTGCTTTGAATGGTGGACTAGATGCTGGCAACAGTGCATAGATTCCTAAGGTGAGTATTTCAAAGGTAGCCATAGTAATATTCAACAATGAGGTATTTAAAATTTTTTCAGGATGAATTCATGAATTTAGATGTCAACCTCACATATACTGCATTTTCTTTATCAACTCATCAGTTAATGTGGATTTAAGTTGACTCCATATCCTTGCTGTTGTGAATTTTACTGCAATAAATATACAGAACAATTTTTTAAAATAAAATAACATATTTTCCTTTGGGTAGACACCCAGTTGTGGAATGCTGAATTGAATGATAGGTCTACTTCTAATTCTTTGAAGAATCTCTACACTGCTTTCCCAGCAGTTATACAAGTTTACATCCTTACCAACAGTGCATAAACAATCCCTTTACACTATATCCTACAAAAAATGAAAACATCTATTGCTTTTTGACTTGTTAATAATGGTAATTTTGATAGGGGTAAGGTGGTATCTTATTGCAATTGTAATTTGCATTTCCCTGATAATAAGCAATGTTGAACACTTTTTCATGTCTGTTGGTCATATGTCTATCTTCTTTTGAGATGATTCTATTCACGCTTTTCACCTACTTTCTGATGAAATTGTTTTGTTATTGATGATTTGTTGGAGTCGTTTGTAGATTCTGAATATTAGTCCTTGGTAAGACAATTCAGTTCATTAATATTTTCTTCCATTTTGTAGGTTGTCTACTTATTCTCTTGATTTGATTCTTTCCTTTGCTATGCAGAACCATTTTAGTTTAATAAAATCTCATTTATTTATTTTCATTGTTGTTGTATTTGTTTCTGGGTCTTACTAATAAATTCTTTTCCTAGGACAATGTTGAGAAGAGGTTTTCCTATGTTTTCGTCTAAAATTTTTATGGCTTTAGGTCTTACATTTAAGTCTTTAATCTACCTTGATTTAATATTTATTTGTGATCAGAGATAGGGACTTGTTTCATTCTTCTACATGTTGCTATCCACTTTTCCCAGAATCATCTATTGAATAGGACTTTCCCCCTTGTATGTTTTGTTCACTTTGTCAAAAAATCAGTTGGTCATAGCTATATGGTTTTATTTCTGGGATCTCTATTCTATTCTATTGGTCTACATCTCTACTTTTATACCAGTACCATTCTGTTTTGGTTACTACAGCCTTGTAGTGTAATTTGAAACAGGTAATGTGATTCCTGATTAATTCTTTTATGCTTAGTATTGCTTTGGCTATTTAGGGTCATTGCTTCTCAGCTTTTGGTTAAGATTAAATGTATGTGTGGCTATTGAGGGTTCTCCTTTTCTTTTCCATGGGAAATTTAGGATTATTTATTCTGTATTTGTGATAAATAATGATGGAATTTTTATGATACTTGCATTGAATCTGAAAATCACTATGAGTAAATATGGACATTTTAACAAAATTTATTTTTGCAAAATAGGAACTTAAGATGTTTTTCTGGGGTGGCAGAGCAAGATGGCTGACTGGTAGCAGCTTCCAAAAGAGGCTATTGTCCAAAAGGAAAAATAACCTCCAGAACCTGCACAATTAAGCTGAAGACTGGGAGCCTAGCCAAGAGAGAGAAGTAATAACTTTAGGTCACCTCTGCTGAGGCAAGCTGCGACTCCAAGAAAGCAAGCTTCAGGTACAAAATTCATCTGAAAGGAAACGTGTCCGTACCCTCCCCCAAGAAACCTGTGGGTTTTTTGCTTTTCTGTTTCCTTTCTTTTTTCTCTTAGTTTGCTCCTGTGGGTTTCCTACAGACAAGTGGTGAACAGTGGACATCTTGTCTCACCCAGTGGAAGAATGCTATGGGAAGTGGGGTCTGCTTCCCCCAGATCAATCCTGATGTGACTCTGAACACTCTCTTCAGAGGCAAAAAACTGAACTAAAGTTTTCCCCACCACTTTGAACTTATAGTACATCCCTCCCCCCTTACCTGACGAACAAGAAGCCTAACCAACTCTGAGACTAAGGGAGGAGGTTCTTGAGCAGTGCCCCCCACCTCCCTACTGGAACAAGCGGCCCACCGGCAAAAGACTCTGGGGGGCCACAGCGAGCCTCCCTCCCTCCAGCCAGGGAATCTGCCAGCGACTGCGCTGCCCCGAGCCCCGTGCCCAAAGCCCACCCAACCCCCACAGGCCCACCACTGGCCTGAAACTCCCCCAGCAACAGTGTGGCCCCGTGCCTCGAGCCCGCAGGGCCTCCACAGGCCAGACTTCTGCCAGGGACACTGCCAGGGACACTGCCAGGACCTCTGCAGACCTGCCCCTAGCCAAGAACTCCCCCGGTGACTGTGAGGTGCTTGCTGGGAATCTGCAGGCCCACCCTCAGCCAGGGACTCCCCTAGTGACTGCATGGTTTGTGCCTGGCACTTGTAGGTGCTCTGCAAGCCTGCCTCCAGCCAGGAAGTCCCCCGGTGACTGTGCGGCCCTGTGCCCCACACTTGCCAGGCCTCTGCACTTCCACCTTCTGCCAGGGACTCCACCAGCAACCACCAGGCCTCTGCAGGCCACCCTTGGACAGGGACTTCCCCAGTGACCACACAGGCCTGCACCTGGCATCCACAGTGCCTCCACAGGCCCGCCCCCAGCCAGGAACTTCCCTGGTGACTGTATGGCATTGTGCTCAGAGCCTGCAGGGCCTCCACAGGTCCACCTTCTGCCAAGGACTCAACCAGTGACCACCAGGCCTCTGCAGGCATTGCCCCGGCCAGGAACTCCCCCGGCCACTGTGTGGCCCCGCACTCCACGCCTGCCGGGCCTCAGCATGCCTGCCTTCAGCCAGGGACTCCAGGAGCCACACAACCTGAGTCCTCCCCATACCTTCCCTGCCTCTGCACCAGCCCCACCCATCTGGCCAGGGACTCCAGAAGTTACAGGACTGGGCCCTCCCTCTAGAGCCCTCCCTGACTCTGCATGGAGCCCTTCTCCCGGCCAGAGACTGGTGGAGCCATGGGCTCTCTGTGCCAAAGTCACCAGGCACCTGGCATTCCCAGAACCATGTGGACCATCCCCCACCCTGCTGCTGGATCCAGGGGTGCCACACTCTGGAGCTGCTCCTGCAGCCAGGACTCCTTGACTGGGGCAATCCCAGAGGAGCTATACAAAGTAGCTCCCTCCCTACAAAGTTCCAGCAACAACAGAGTGATTCCACCGTGGTCTGATCTTGGAGACACACCTTCCCAACTCTGAGGACAGCCCAAAAAACAATCATGGGGCAGAATCAATGCAAAAACTCTGGCAATATGAATAATCAGAGTAGATCAACTCCTCCAAGGAATGACAAGGGAGACACAACACAAGATCCCTTGCATAGGCAAATGGCAGAGATGTCAGAAATTGAATTCAGAATCTGGAGATCAGTGCAATAGAGGAAAAGATGGAATTAGAATTTCAAGCAGTAATCCAAAAGATGACCCAAAAGATGTCTCAAGAATTCAACAAATTCAAAGACAAAATGACCAAAGATTTTGACACATTAAGACAAGAAGTAGCAGCCCTCAAAGATCTGAGAAATACAGTAGAATCCTTCAGTAACAGAATGGAGCAAGCAGAAGAAAGGATTTCTGACATTGAAGACAAAGCTTTCAAATGTTCCCAAACCTCCAAAGAGGAAGAGAAATGGAAGGCAAAAACAGATCACTCTCTCAGAGAGCTCTGGGACAATTTGAAGAAAACCAATATTCGCCTCATAGGGATCCCCAAAAGCGATGAAGCAGCTTCACAAGACACAGAGTCTCTTCTTCATGAGATTATGCAAGAGAACTTTCCAGACATGCCATGAGATTCTGAAATTCAGATAGCAGACAGTTTCAGAACTCCAGCATGACTCAACCTGAATAAGACATCCCCCAAACACATCATAATCAATTTCACTAAAGTTAACATGAAGGAGAAAATTCTCAAAGCAGCCAGACGTACAAAAACCATTACGTACAAGGGGAAGAACATTAGAATAACTACAGATCTCTCTGCTGAAACCTTTCAAGCTAGAAGAGGATGGTCATCGACCTTTCATCTCCTAAAACAAAATAACATTCAACCCAGGATCCTGTGTCCAGCTAAACTGAGTTTCATTTATGATATGGAGAAATTAAATACTTTAATGACATCCACATGTTGAAGAAATTTGCCATAACTAAACCAGCACGCCAGGATAGTCTCAGACCTATCTTCCATAATGATCAGCGTAATCCTCCACCACAAAAGTAAACCCACTCGGAAACTTTTGATCAAATTCCAATGTCCACAGTCATAAATGGATTCAAAATGTCCACCAGACTTTCAAAAGCTTATCAATATTCTCAATTAATGTGAATGGGTTAAATTGTCCTCTAAAGAGGCACAGGTTGGCTGAGCAGATATAAAAACTCAGGGCAGATATCTGATGCATACAAGAATCTCATCTTACTCAAAAGATAAACATAGACTCAAGGTGAAGGGATGGTCATCTATACTCCAGGAAAGTGGAAAGCAGAAAAAAACAGATATTGCATTCCTATTCGCAGATATAATAGGCTTTAAACCAAATAAGGAAGGATAAGGATGGACACTTCATATTTGTTACAGGTACTACCAATATGATGAGATTTCAATTACTAATATTTATGCACCCAACCAGAATGTGCCTCAATTTATAAGAGAAACTCTAACAGACATGAGTAACTTGATTATCTCCAGGTCCAAAGTAGTCAGATATTTTAACACCCCTTTAGCAGTGCTGGATAGATCCTCCAAAAAGAAGCTAAACAAAGAAATGTTAGATTTAAACTTAACCATTCAAAATCTGTATTTAACAGACATCTACAGAACATTTCATCCCAATAAAACTAAATACACATTCTTCTCATCAGCCCAAGGAGGATACTCCAAAATTGACCATATCCTAGGTCACAAGTCTAACCTCAGCAAATTAAAAAAAATAGAAATTATTCCTTGCATCTTTTCAGACCATCATGGAACAAAAGTTGAACTCAATAACAACAGGAATCTGCATACTCATACAAAAACATGGAAGCTAAATAACCTTATGGTGAAGGATAGATGGGTCATAGATGAGATTAAGAAGGAAATTACCAAATTCCAAATTTTGGGAACAAAATGACAATGAAGACACAAATTATCAGAACCTCTGGGATACTGCAAAGGCAGTCCTAAGAGGAAAATTTATAGCACTGTAAGCCTTCCTCAAGAAAATGGAAAGAGAGGAAGTTAACAACTTACTGGGACATCTTAAGCAACTGGAGAAGGAAGAACATTCCAACCCCAAACTGAGCAGAAGAAAAGAAATACCCCAAATTAGAGCAGAATTAAATGAAATTGAAAACAAAAAAGTTATACAACAGATCAACAAATCAAAAAGTTGGTTTTTTGAAAAGGTCAAACCTTTGGCTAACCTAATCAGGAAAAAAAGTGTAAAATCTCTAATCTCAGCAATCAGAAATGGTAAAGACAAAATAACAACAGACCCCTCAGAATAAAAAAATAATAATAAAAAAAAATCATCCCTGATTTCCATTTGATTCCTATTTTTTCCTGTAAACCATTGAAATGTGTACTAATTCTCTATTTTTGATGCTCTCCCTATAATACACAACTGTCTCCTACCTAAAAATCACAAAACTCCATCAACCTCATTGTTTTCATAGTCAGCTGAGCTAGACTCTTATTCTATGCACTGACTGGAGTCAAGCACTTAGCTATATGATGTAGAACAAGCTACCTACCTCCTCTGTTTCTAATATGTGAAAAGGAACTATACCCCAACTCAACTAAGGCTTTTTCTGAATGAAAAAAGGGTAAGCTATATTAGAGTGCCTATCAAAGCAGGCATGTAAGAAATGATAGCTATCATTGATGTTCTGATTTGCAGCTTGAAATATGTGGTCACATGGGATTTTATCTGACTAGTGGAGTTATCTTCAACATTGGCAGCGCAATGGAATCGCCTGAGGGAGATTTAACCTATCCTATTGCCTGGGTCACAGCTCCAGAGATTCTGACTTAATTGACCTGGGAAGCAGCCTGATTGTAACATGCAGCCAGGGTTCAGAAACTCTCAGCTAATCTGCCCCTCCCTCCCTGGGACATTTATCTTCTAAGGGTCATTGACCTATACAAGTTAAAAAGCAACTTAAAGAATCTGTAGAAATTTAAATATTTTTTTTCTACTGCTCAATTGCCTGTGCCACAACTAGAAGGAAGAAAACAGGAGATGGGATGAAAGGGGGAAGTATTACCACCATGGTGTTTTTGCTAACTTTCGCCAGGGAAAGCGCTCGTTAGAAATGCCTTTGTTCTTTTATCATCAGGTCAGGTGATACATAACCAAAAGACAATTCAACCACAGGATCTTGAATGAGGCGGGCCAAGACAAGCAGAGAAGCCCATTTTCCTCTGTTCCTTTCCCTAATTGCAATGCTATAATTGAAAGAATGCACAGTATGATCCTAAGACAAGCATCCAATGGACATTTCTTCTAAGGATTTCCCAGTGTGATCACATATGTACACTTAATAAAAATAAACTAATATGAAGGCTATAACCCAACTATAGAACAAGAATATGGGGAAAGGGGCAAGGGAGGGGAGGAGAGGGAGAAGGTTGGGGTAGAGGGAGGGTAATTGGTGGGGCCACACCTATGGAGCATCTTAGAAGGGTACAGGCGAAACTTACTAAATGCAGAATACAAATGTCTTCATACAATAACTAAGAAAATGCCATGAAGTCTATGCTAAACAGTTTGATGAAAACATTTCAGATTGTATATGAAACCAGCACATTGTACCCCTTGATTGCACTAATGTTCACAGCTATGATTTAATAATTTAAAAAATTTTTTTAAAAAAAGAAAGTAGCTAAATAAAACATTTTGAAAGTCTACCACTTTCTATTCAATATGAACAAGTCTTGGATGGACATGGTGGTGTGTCCCTTATAGTCCCAGCTGCTCAGAAGGCTGAGTGAGGTAGAAGGATCGCTTTAGCCCAGAAGTTCAAGGCCAGTCTGGGCAGGATGGCAAGATCTCATCTAAAAAAAAAAAAAAAGAAGACAAAAGCCCACATATTTAAAGAGTCTTTCCACAGCCACTGTGGAGGTCAAAATTCCAAGAACTTGCAGCAGTGAATAACACATGCAACAAAAAGATTTTCCTAAAGCTGAAATTTCAGCCATCAGACAAAGGAATTAAGGGAAAGCTTGTTTAGCTTTTAGAGAAGAAGGTTTTGGGGGCTTTGACTCCCTTCAACCACCTGTGATGCAGCATTCATTAAGCACTTTCTCTGGGTAATGTGAGGAATAATTTCAGTTGGTGGCTATCCTACATATCACTATTACTATGAGGACACAGTCAGAGACCTGGAAGTTACCTTAACTCCTCCCCCTTCTGCAAGTCTGTTGTCAACAAGGCCTGCAAATTCCAAATCCTTCATAGCTTTTTTTTTTTTTTTTTTTGAGACAGAGTGTTATTCTGTCACCTGGGCTGGAGTGCCATGGCCTCCACCTAACTCACAGCAACTTCAAACTCCAGGGCTCAAAGGATCCTCCTGCCTCAGCTTCCCAAGTAGCTGGGACTATAGACGCCCACAATGTCTGCCTAATTTTTCTATTTTTAGTAGAGACAGGGTCTCACTTTTCTCAGGCTGGTCTTGAACTCCTGACCTCAAGTAATCCTCCCACCTCAGCCTCCCAGAGTGCTAGAATTGCAGGCGTAAGTCACCATGCTGGCCTCCTCATCGATTTTGAATCCATCTGTACAAGACAGAGAATTAAGAGAGTATCAAAGAGAGCATAGAGGAGAAAAGACTGCATGAGTAGATCTGGGCCAGAAAACACATGCCAAGGAGTTTAGATTGACCATGGAAACAACTAGGAGCCAGTAAAAATACAGAATCCATCTCCTCATCCATCCATCTCCGCAGCCACTGGGTCTTAAGCCACTCCCTCTTCATCTCTCAACTATCTCCTAGTTGTCTCCCTGCTGCCAGTCTTCCTTTCAAACCCATTCTCTGTCAGTGTGATTGTGATATTTCCAAAACACAAAATTTGACTGTCATGCCCCTACTTAAAAACCACTAACAGCTCCCCGTAGCAAAAGTGCTCAAGCTCTACAGTGTATTAGAAACTTGTTACAACCTGCTAAAACTACAGATCAGCAAGGATTCTGACCCAGGGGCTCTGGAATGTGCCATGGGCATCAGATTTGTTGGTTTTATTTTATTTTATTTTATTTTTGAGACAGAGTCTCACTATGTCGCCCTCAGTAGAGGGCCGGGGCATCACAGCTCACAGCAACCTCAAACTCTCACGCGTAAGCAATTCTCTTGCTTCAACCTCCAAAGTAACTAGGACTACAGGCACCCACCACAATGCCTGGCTATTTTTTATTGCAGTTGTCATTATTGTTTAGCTGGCCCAGGGCTGGATTCAAACCCGTCAGCCTTGGTGTATGCGGCCCAAGCCGGATTCAAACCCACCAGCCTTGGTGTATGTGGCTGGCACCGAGCCAGATTTGTTGGTTTTAGTTGTTTTTAAGTAAGTGAATCTGATGCACACTCAAGTTTCAAAAAGATGACTCTATATGAAAAAAATTCCCACTCCTTAGTGTTGGCACATAAGATCCTCTAAAGTCTGGCCTTGGCTTAGGCCTCATTCCTGCCATTCTTTGATGTCTCTAAGCTATGTCTTCCTCAGCTGTTCACTATGTCTTCTACCTTTAAAAGTCAGCCTTCCCCCCAAGACTCAGCTCCATCACTTTCTCCAGAAAATCCTGCCCTTGACCTTTCCCTATGACTGGGCTAGGTGCCACTCCTCTCTGCTTTCCCAAAACTCTGAGCTGAACTTGTCAGACTCCTTACCATATGCACGGGAATGATCTGTTTAGGGGTCTCCTCTCTCCAAACTATAGCCTTGAGGCTAGGGATTAATTCAATTTGTACCCTCAGGGCTTTGCATAATATTAGGCACATTGTAGGTGGACAACAATGATTTGTCAAACTGTTTAAATTAACTATTTAGCAAACTAAGTTCCATCACGACTGGGATTTTTATGCCTGTATTGTTTTGCTCACCCAGCCACTATGGCAGTGCCTAGCACACAGTAGATGGTGAATATATACTTTCTGAATGAATGAATGAATGAATGGCAGGAATTTGGAGAAGGCGTCATTGAGGAAGGTGCCATAACACTGGGTTCAGAAGCATTTGAGGATGAGAGACAGCTATTCCAGACAGAGAGAAAAGTTCTCATAAAGGCCTAAACCAATCAAAACCCTGCTAGTTTTAAGAAATAGTGAGAACATGCAGAGGGGTTGGAACTTATTAAGGGTACAAGACAGAGAATTAAGAGAGTATCAAAGAGAGCATAGAGGAGAAAAGACTGCATGAGTAGATCTGGGCCAGAAAACACATGCCAAGGAGTTTAGATTGACCATGGAAACAACTAGGAGCCAGTAAAAATACAGAAGCCAGAGAATGAGATGACCAAACTTCCATTTCCTGAAGAACTTGATGATGATGATGACTGCTGTTAGTCAGTAAATACTTATATGTCTGCCTCTGAGTTACAGGCTTCATATATGCGATGACAGTGAGCTGACTTTTCTGAGGCAGGTACTATTATTCTCCGCTTTCTATAAGGAAAGAGAGGCTCAGGGAGGTAAAGTGACTTGCTGGATAACACAGAGTCAATAACCAGCACAATAAGCTGGGACTCAAAGCCACTCCTGCCCCTGATTGTTCTAGGATAGAGATATCAAAGCTGAGGTCACCAAGAACAGCTTTGCACAGAAAGGCCTCAAAGAATAAGCACCAATTGGGCAGGAAAACTAGAGGAGGGAGTGGAGGAATGAGATAACCAGAGAATATAAAATGCAAAATACGAGAATACCAGCCATGTGTGGTGGTTCACACTTATAGTCCCAGGTACTTGGGAGGCTGAAGTGGGAGGATCATTTAAGCCCAGAAATTTTAGACCATCCTAGGCAACTCAGTGAGACTCCATTTTTAATAATAATAAAAAAAATTATCTGAGTGTTTTGGTACATGGCTGCATTCCCAGCTGCTACAGAGGTTAGGTGGGAGGATTGCTTGAGCCCAGGAGTTCAAGGCTGCAAAGCTACAGTGAATTATGACTGCACCACTGCTTTCCAGCCTAGGCAACAGAGACTGACCCTGTAACTTAAGAAAACAAACAAATAAACAACAACAACAACAGAAAAATGCAGCTTCTGCAACACTTTCTCTCCTTTGAAATATTTTAGTATGATGCTAAAAGCTAGAAGAATAATGGTCATGTTAAGGCCCAGACCTAGGTCTGTAACTACTTGTACTGAGAAAAATAATAGAACACAGAGCTCTATCTCCTTGAGAAAAAAGACCACTATATCCTGTCCCCTACAGAACCTAGCACTTCCTGTGGTCCATAACTATAAGCACAATAAAAATAACCTAGAAATGAAGAGGTGATGGAATTATTCCAAAGGTCATACTACCCTTGACACCCTGTATCCTAAAATAAAATGTAGAAAAACCGGAAAGATGGACCTCTATTTTTTTTTAAAGAAGAGTTGAAGGGGCAAGGGAAAGACTAGAAATATTGTATCATCATCATGTATTTCTGAGAGTGACATGACAATGACATTGTTATACATGCATTACTGTTAGTTCCCCCAATTAAGAGCAGTCCACTTGGTCAAACAGAAGACAATAGAGCAGATTCCATAGGCATCCTTTGGTTAATTTGGCTCCAGCTCAAAGAAAGTGCTTTTTTCTTTTATTTTTTTGAGACAGTCTCACTCCATCATTCTGAGCAGAGTGCCATGGTGTCATCAGAGCTCACAACAACCTCAAACTCTTGGGCCCAAGTGATCCTTCTGCCTCAGACTCCCAAGTATTTGGGACTATAGGTGCCCACCACAATGCCTGACTACTTTTTCTATTTTTATTAGAGATGGGGTCTCCCTCTTGCTCAGGCTGGTCTTGAACTCCTGAGCTCAAGCAATCCACCCATCTCAGCCTCCCACAGTGCTAGAAGTACAGGTGTGAGCCACTGTGCCTGGCCAAAAGTGCCTCTTCCTTAAAGGACAGAGAGAGTTGTATTTTTAAAAAGTGGGCATTGAAAAAAAAAAATGAGCTATGGAGTCAGACCAACCTGAGTTTGAATGAATCATGGTTCTACCCTTTATTAGCTGACTGACCTTCAATAAATCACTTAGTCTATCTGGGCCTCAGTTTCCTCATCCATGCAATAGGAATAATGTGACCTACATCTCAAGGCAATTGTGAAAATTAAGAGAGATAAACTTATGCAAATAGCTGGCACATCATCAGCTCAAATAAAGAACAAACAGTGTTATATCTTAATGTCTCCAATTAGTACACTGCCAAGCCCACAGAAGCAGCTTGATAAATACTTATTGATTAGTTAATGATAAGCATTAACACATCTTTATCTCTTTTTAATCTTTCAGTCTTTACAATTGAATATTTTAATAAGGTAGAGCCAGCAACAACTTGGCATAATAAAACACAAAGGCCCATTATTGCTAGTATTTGTGTGTTAAGATAATTGGACATTTCCTTCGGTATACTATAGTTCACCTTGCTCTGTGTGGGAACACGGATTTTTCACTTTAATTTAGTAATGAAATACTGCAAAGCAGACTCTCTCAAAATATACTGAACTTCATTAGCTTCTTTTAACAAATAAAAGTACATTCAAAGCACAGACACGCAGTGAGAAAGCCAACAGAAAGCACTCTGCTTTTAATTGATAGTTCTTTTGGTCTTAAAAGCTCTTTGTATCAAACTGGCTTAAATCACCACCCAGGAATCGGTGGTTGAGAGTCGCAGATTTTTAACATAATCTATTGAAATGATCACAACTATATTTTGAAAATAGCATTAACTCCCAAATAAATGTGAGCTTCAAAAATAGTTCACTCTGGACCAAGGTTTCTAGAGAGTAGTGGCATTGATGACATTTTGAACAGATAATTCTTTGTTGGAGAAGCTGTCCAACACACCGTAAGATGTTTAGCAGCATCCCTGACCTTTCCCCACTAGAAGTCATTAGTATCCTCCTAGTCGTGACAATCAAAATGTCTTTGGTTATTGTGAAATAGTCTCTGGGGAGGGGAGCGAAATCACCCCTGGTTGAGAATTATTGCTCTAAAATAACATACTGTAGCAAATGCAAATATTTTTAACTACTCGCCTAAAATACAGAGTATTCCCAAAAGTCACCCATAAAATAGCCATACATAGGGAAAATAGGAAATTGTAGCTAAATATGTCTTTATTTATAAAATCACAAAATATTTATAATATGTTCTCTAAGTGTTGGCCACTTCTTTGTAAAATTTTGTATTTATCATCATATAAAATATTTAATTTACCACCCAAGAGCAATGGCAGCCAAAGGTTATATCAAGCTATGAACTCTATTATTATAATACAAGATAGCATTTTAGAATTTAAGACAAGGAAACTCAAGTGTTAGATCTCAATTGGTTATTGTGATCTTACATCCATTGTGTCTATATGAAAATACATTTCAGTAAATTTTCTTAAGACTTTACTTCATTTGTTGACATCTAAAACAAAACATGATGCAAACAAAATTTCACTAACTGTCCTCCAAACAAGATCAAGTATCCTTCAAAGAAAAAAGACCCAACAATCCCATCTATCACTGGGCAAGAGACATGAATAGAACCTTCTCTAAAGAAGACAGACGAATGGCTAAGAAACATATGAAAAAATGCTCATCATTCCTAATCATCAGAGAAATACAAATCAAAACTACCCTGAGATATTACCTAACCCCAGTGAAAATGAATGGTCCCCATCACAAAGTTTCAAAGCTGCAGATACTGGCGTGGATGTGGAGAAAGGAGAACAACAGCAACAAAAAAATCAATTATCTATAAGTGTGCTAACCATGAGCATCCATTAGAGATCTGAATAAAGCAATCAAATAAGACGACATCATAGCATAGTATTAATACTTAGTCATGCACAGACTTACTTTTTGAAAAGACTAGTTTAAACACCTATCAAACTAGTTGGGATTTTGGGAAAGTCATCCAACTTAACTGAAATTTATTTACCTTTACCTATGAACGTACAAGATTTCACTCCTGTTACCCTGTCTTGGTATATTGTGGTTTGTCTGCCCCCTCCTTGTCCACCGAGTCCTATTTCAAGTCATCATTATACATGTCTAAGTTTGCTACCAAATGAAAATGGGGTACAGAAACACCAGCTGCAACGCACATCATTTCCCTTGGCTCCAAAAATGAGAGGAGGAAAACAAGAGGGTACCACTTTAGACATATTGTATAAACAAAAATGAAAATTGCTCTTTTTGTTTATTTTTTAAAATAATACGCAATGCCAGCCAAGACTGTATAGTAAACCCAGTATACACTGCTGATAGCAGAAATGCACAAAGAGCTCTTAAAAAATTCATGATTTTTGACCCTGTCATCCCACTGCACAGATTATCTTCAGGAAATAATCCAAAATAAGGCGAAAACAAATGCAACAGTGAAGAACCAGTTCAGAAAAGTAATCTGCTCAATGGATTAAGCATCCATAAAAATGATATGAAGAAAATGTGGCAACATAGAAAAACTAGTCGGTACATAAATAGTCTTCCTACAGTCATAATACTTGATATTGAAAGATGACAGTTGTAAAATCCTGTACTTCTGCTGTGATGCCATGGATGAATTCAAGCACCAAAGGGGAATGTGGTGACCAACCACAAGGAAGAGTTTTAAGATGAATGCATAATTATTCTAAATAAGTATGAATAAGTGCGAAAGTCCGCAGCATGTTTTCCAAGTGGATATTGCTAACTTTAAAATTTTCAATTTAAAACATCATTCTCAGAAACATTTGCCTACAGCAATAAAGGGTAATCAGCTATTCATAAGTACTTTTGTGTACACCTATATTCTCAAGGATAATTATTTAATTAAGAACTTTCATAGAAATAGGTAAATAAGCATTACTTCCTGCTGTGAGCCTCAAACTATAATGATAAAATGTAAAGAGATGCCATTAAGAATCTGCAAGAAGCCAGGGCTTCTTAAAGAACATCTCTAGAAAACAGGTTGCCAAAAATATACTTAATAATTTTACTAATTTTTTATGATGTGAATAGTAACCAGAATTTACTTTGGAGTTTTCTCATACTTATGATTTCATTTTTAAAAAGATATGGAAACACGATACCATGACGCTAAGTACTGTAAAAGATACAAAATAGCTGTAAGACAGAGTCTCTGTTCTCAAGGAGATCCCACTTGATAAGATTGGGCGTTGTGGTTGACACCTGTAGTCCCAGCTACTCGGGAGGCTGAGGCAAGAGAATTGCTTGAGCCCAAGAGTTAGAGGTTGCTGTGAGCTATGATACCAGGGTACTTTACCGGGGGCAAAAAGTGAGACTCTGTCTCAAAATAAATAAATAAATAAATAAATAAATAAATAAGATCCCACTTGACTTGGGGAAACAAGCTCAAAACTCAAGAAGAGATAAGCCTGAACTTAGCGAGGGGTTCAGCTTTGAGAAGTGTAGAAGAGTTGCAGAGTAAGACCACAGAAGGACCCCAAATACTAAAGTGACTTTAGACTTTGACAGAGAAGAAAGGATGATGCTATTAAAAATAACTTTTTTCTGGGCAGCACCTGTGGCTCAGTGAGTAGGGCGCTAGCACCCTATACTGAGGGTGGCGGGTTCAAACCCGGCCCCGGCCAAATTGCAACCAAAAAATAGCCGGGCATTGTGACGGGCACCTGTAATCCCAGCTACTCAGGAGGCTGAGGCAGGAGAGTCACCTAAGCCCAGGAGTTTGAGGTTGGTGTGAGCTGTGTGATGCCACGGCACTCTACTGAGGGCGATAAAGTGAGACCCTGTTTCTACAAAACAAACAAACAAAAAAAAACAATTTTTTTCTGATTCCGTATGAACTGAAGGCAAAACAAACGCATGAAGAAAAAATGCTCATCATCCCTAATCATCAGAGAAATTCAAACTAAAACTACTTTGAGATGTCACCTAACACAAGCAAGATTAGCCCACATCACAAGACCCCAAAGCTGCAGGTGCTGGTGTGGATGTGGAAAGAGGGGTACACTGATGCACTGTTGGTGGGAATGCAAACTAATACAGCCTTTTTGGAAAGAAGAATGGAGAATCCTCAAAGAATTAAAAGTAGACTTCCTATTTGATCCTGCAATCTCATTACTAGGTATCAACCTAGAAGAAAAAAAAATATTTTTACCATAAAGACATTTGCATTCAAATATTTATAGCAGCTTAATTCACAGTTGCAAAGATGTGGAAACAACCCAAGTGCCTTCAACCCATGAATGGATTAATAAACTGTGGCATATGTACACCATAGAATACTATTCAACCATAAAAAATATGGAGACTTTGCATCTTTTGTATTTGCCTAGATGGATTTGGAGAACATTCTCCTAAGTAAAGTATCTCAAGAATGGAAAAGCAAGCATCCCATGCACTCAGTATTCATTTGAAAATAGTAGATCAATAGCTACAGGCCCATACAAGAAAAAAATACAATTAAATTCAAGAAGTGGAGGTTGGGTAAGTTTCCATCTGTCAGGTACAATGTAGGTGGGTATGAAGCACTTCCTGGATGAAGCACCCAGACTTTGGACTTTATCTTACAAATGCAAATAACATAACCTAATCGTATGTACTCTCATATTAACCCGAAATTTAAAAAAGAAAATTAGGGTAAGTGGCTGGACAGTGATTTAGATTTACTCAACTCTATTTCATTTTAGCTAATGTCAAAACTTTATCATTATGGTTACTAGGCAATAATTAATGAATAATTATTTATTTATAAAAAATTATTTATTTATTACTTCCCTATCATATACCACCCTATTATTTTGAAAATATTCAATATTTTTCTTTATTTTTTTTTCCTAGACAGAGTCTCACTTTATCGCCCTTGGTAGAGTGCTGTGGCGTCACACAGCTCACAGCAACCTCCAACTGCTGGGCTTAGGCGATTCTCTTGCCTCAGCCTCCCGACTAGCTGGGAGTACAGGTGCCCGGCTATTTTTTTCTTGCAGTTTGGGCGGGGCTGGGCTTGAACCCGCCACCCTTGGTATATGGGGCCAGCGCCCTACCCACTGGGCCACAAGCACAGCCCATTTTTCTTTATTTTTAATAATAAAATTTTTTAACTCTATACATTTTCCTAAGTACAATTTTGTTTTTCATTGTTATTTATTCTAAATTTTTTTATAATTGTTGGGGATCCATTGAGGGTACAAGAAACCAGGTTACAGTGATTGCATTTGTTAGGAAAAGTCCCTCTTACAACCGTATTTTGTATTCTGAATATTTTTAATTGACATCTAATGAGTGTACATATTTGCGGGGTATATAGTGATGTTTCAATACATACAATAATGTATAGTGCTCAGATCAGAGTAATTAGTATATCCATCATCTCAAACATTTACCATTTGTTCATGCTGTATAGTCATGCTACAGTGGAACACAACACTAGAATTTATTCCTCCCATATAGCTTAACTTTGCATCCTTTAATAAATCTCTCCCTATCTCCCCCTATCCTCCTACCCTCCCCAGCCTCTAGTATCCTCTGTTCTACTTGTTACTTCTATGAGATCAACTTGGCTTTAGCTTCCACATATTAATGAGAACATGGGGTGTTTAATGTTCTGTTCCTGGCTTATTTCACTTAAGAAGAAGAATGACATTATCAGTCTGTTTAAACCTTCAACTTCCCATCACTTCCTACAATAAAATCTAAATTCCTTTTCTTTTCTTTCTCTCTTTTTTTTTTTTCTGTTTGAGACAGAGTCTCACTCTGTTGCCCTGGGTAGAGTGTCCTAGGTCACAGTCTCACTCTGTTGCCCTGGGTAGAGTGTCCTAGGTCACCCTAACTCACAGAAACCTCAAACTGTTGGGCTCAATCAATCCTCTTACCTTAGCCTCCCAAGTAGCTGGAAATCCCAGATTTCACTTTTCCTCAGGCTGGTCTCGAACTCCTGAGCTCAATCAATCCCTGGGCCTCCCAGGGTGCTGGATTACAGGCATGAACCACTGTGCCGGGAAAAACCTAAATTCCTTAATGCAATTTACAAGACCCTCCTAAGATCTCACCATACCTTATCTTCCTAATATTACTATTGCCACCTAGTGCCACCTTCCCTTTCTTGCCATCCTGGACTTCTCTATGTTCCTTGAAGATGTCAAACTCCTTTCCATTTCAGAACTTTCAAACCTCCTGTCACTTCTGCTTAGAACATTCACCATCCACCTCTTCTTCAACATCACTCCTTTCACAAAGTTCATCAAACCCATAATTGTTTTTTGATATGTCTCCCTTCCACCAGAATATAAACTTCATAAAAACAGAGGACCTTATCTGTTTTCTTCACTGATGTGTCCCCAGAACTTAGCACAGTATCTGGTATAGTATAAGCATTCCGGAAATATGTGTTGACCTGTTAACATTAATCTCGGAACAAAATGCACTACTGTACCACTAAAAAAGATGATGACTTTACATCTTTCATTTTAACCTGGATGGAGTTGAAACACATTCTTCTTAGTAAAGCATCACAAGAATGAAGAAGCAAGAATCCAATGTACTTAGCTCGGTACCTGTAGCTCAGTGAGTAGGGTGCCAGCCACAGACACCGAAGGTGGTGGGTTCAAGCCCCTCCCAAGCCGGCTAAACGCCAATGACAATTGCAATCACAAAAAAAAATAGCCAGGTGTTGTGGCAGGTGCCTGTAGTCCCAGTTAATCGGGAGGCTGAGGCAAGAAAATCACTTAAGCCCAAGAATTTGAGGTTGCTATGAGCTGTGACACCTCAGCACACTACTGAGGGAGACATAGTGAGACTGTCTCAAAAAAAAAAAATAAATAAAGAATCCAATGTACTCAATTCTGATATGAGGACAATTGATGCTAGTACATGGTGGGGGCTAGGGGAATGGGAGAGTGGAAAGAGAGAAGGAGGGAGGGGGTTGGGGGTCACAGTGTGTGACACACCTCTGGGTCACAGGACATCATTATAAGAGGGACTTTACCTAACAAATGCAAGCAGTGTAACCTGGTTCTTTGCACCTCGATGAATCC
Organism: Arctocebus calabarensis; assembly: GCA_963573935.1. Classification (NCBI taxonomy): domain Eukaryota; kingdom Metazoa; phylum Chordata; class Mammalia; order Primates; family Lorisidae; genus Arctocebus; species Arctocebus calabarensis. Next base: position 29,590 of record CAUYON010038424.1, read on the forward strand.
CCAACAATAAATAAAAAATGCACTATTATAATAAGAAAACAATAAGTTCATCTGGAAGCAGGTGGTGTGTAGAGTGAGCTAGAAAAGAAATGGTTCAGCAGAGTGCTCACGCCTGTGCCCCTAACACTTTGGGAGGCTGAAATAGGAGCATTGCTGGAGGCCAGGAGTTTGAGAGCAGCCTGAGCAACCATGTTAAGACCCCATCCTTACCGAAGATAGAAAATTTAGCCAGGCATGGGTGGCTCGTGCCTTGCCAGCTACTTAAGGAGGCTGAGCCAGGAGGATCGCTTGTGCCCGGGAGTTTGAAGTTTCAGGGAGCTATGATGACACCACTACACTCCAGCCCAAGCAAGAGGGCTAGAGTAGAGTCCGGCGAACCACATAGGAGGCTATTGGAGTGATACAGGCAAAAGGGAATAAAAGCCTAGACTAAGACTGGGAGTAGAAAAAGAGAGGCATGGACAGTAGAAGGAAGCTTCCTATGAGGACTAAAGTCATGCTTAATTAGCTGTAAATCACAGACAGGCTATGTTAAGAATTTCCTCAAAATAAGCCAAGGAGATCAGAGCTTAGTGATGATGGTCAAACAGAGAAAGAAATTAAGATAAGGCAGTTTGGAGAAAAGTACTAACTTCATCGGGGGGACAGGGTGAGCCTGCAGTACCGGCGAGACACGCACATGTTCATAGTGCATGTGGACAGACACGCTGGGGGGCAGTCAGCACTTGGGAGCTAAGCGAAGCCAGGGGACTGAATGAGCTCTACGAAGGAGAGTGTAGGAAGGAAGGCGTGTCCGGTGCGGCGGCTCACTCCTATAATCCTAGCAATCTAGGAGACCAAGGCAGTAGTTCGAGACTATCCTGAGCAAGACCCTGTCTCCCCTAAAAATAGAAAAGCTAGCCAGGTATAGTGACACTTGCCTGTAGTCCCAGCTACTCAGGAGGCTGAGGCAAGAGGATTGCTCAAAGCCCAAGAGTTTGACGTTGCTGTGAGCTGTGATGCCATGGCACTCTCCCCAGGGTGGCAGAATGAGACTTTGTCTCAAAAAGAAAAAAAAAAAGAAAGGAAGGATTGAAATGCTATTAGAAACTATAATAATTACCCGACAGGAAGAGGAAAGAAAACAAGAGAAGGCGCAGAGTGGTACAAGGAGAATGATGCAAATGATCTTGAGAAAATTTCACAAAACAGATACTGAGTAGTGTTAAATAAAGAAGCCGGGGAGGGTGAGGACTAGGAAAAGGCCATCAGGTTTGGCAAGCGATCACCGTCACCCTTTGTGAGGCAGTGTTCACTATGGTGTTCTGGTAGAAGGTAAACTACAGGTGGTGAAGCCAGCCCGACTGAACTAATGTACACAGCTATGATTCAATAAAAAAAAAAGAAAAGAAAAGAATTGTAGTGGGCAACGTGACCGTTCAGGACTACATCTGTTTTGAAAGAAGCTGCTGTAATATAAGCCTCCCAGAAAAAAGCAATCTCAGTCAAAGTGCTAGGTAATGAAGGAAACTGAATCTGAAGTCACTGTGCTCCATGTATCCAAATGCACTTGACACAGATACAAAAACCAGTAACTCACTGGGCAGTGTGGAAAGGGGGACCCAAAGCAAACAGTACGTGGGACATAGACTGCATCTATATATACTTACATGGACAGTTCCCAGAAACAATATTAAGGGAAGGAAATCACCCACTAAAGAAAACAGATGGGCTGGGCGCCTGTGGCTCAACCGGCTAAGGCGCCAGCCACGTACACCTGAGCTGGCGGGTTCGAATCCAGCCCCCGGGCCCACCAAACAACAAAGATGGCTGCAACCAAAAAATGGCCAGGCGTTGTGGCGGGCGCCTGTAGTCCCAGCTACTTGGGAGGCGGAGGCAAGAGACTCGCTTGAGCCCAGGAAT
>CAUYON010038425.1:0-21842 GCA_963573935.1 Arctocebus calabarensis
TTTTCATATAGTAAATGAGAAAATATCATGAATGGTATGTCAATCAGGTTGATAAAATATCTCAGATTGCATGTGAAGCCCCCACACTGTACCCCATGGTTGAACTAATGTACACAGCTATGATTCAATAAAAAAAAAAAAGCTACAAAAAAAAAAGAGGGAGACCCCTCACAGCTCAATCTGTACCTTTGTTTCTCCCCTAGAAAGCAGTGTCTCCTTGAGTTGTCCCTATCCAGCTATCTTTATCTCTTCCTAGGAGTGTGAATTATATTGGAATCTCTGAAGTGATGGCTGATACATATGAGTGAGAGTCAGCCCCAACCTTTTTGATTTAGTTGATAGATGTTATAATGAGCTTTAGAGTTTTTCTTCCTGTCAGTGTTTGATGCTTGTGGAAAAGAGCCAACTCTTTGCTGAGATGTTCTTTTGTGCCTATTAAACTCTAGTCCCTCAGGTGGAGCACTCTAATCCCCCAAGCTTTGTGAGGATCCCTGTAGCTCCCAGAGTGTTGCTTAATATCCACCACAGCAGAGGTGGGTGGAAGAGTGAGGCAGGGCATAATTAACCTGTGTGAGCCTGGAAGGTTTTGTAAATTCTCAGCAGTACTCAGGTTGTTTTCTCAGTTGCTAACGTGAGCTGCTGAGAGCAGGATCAAGGAAGGCTCTCCAGGCCTAGAGGGTTGCTTATGAGGAAGGGGCCACAATCACAAACAGCCCAGACACCTGAGTGTGCTGCACTAGGTTGCTATGGCACTGTGGGCTGGGATCTACCCCAGTAAAGACCCTCCCTAGACTGAGAGCATAGCTTTAAGCTTCGGCAGGGCTCCAAGTTTGCTTTCCTGGCTGGGAGGGAAAGCCACTGGGAACAGCATCAAGGCAGGCTCTCCAGAGTGGGAAGGCTGCTTCTGAGAAAGTGACCACAATTCCCTAATAGCTCATGGTGACTTAACAAACCACAGTAGATCGCTTTGATGCTATAGGTTGTATTCTTCCTGGCCAGAAGACCCACCATAGTTCAGTAATGTGGCTTTTCTATGGGGAACTTGGGCACTCTCCCAGACTACTATGTCAGACCCCCACAGTATTCTCTCTTCAGTTCCACCCACATGAGCTCCCTCACCTCCTGAGTCTCCTTACCTCCTCTGTGTCTCCCAGCAACCTTCTTGAGTCCTGTAGGTACAAGATCTGGCTTACATGTCTGACTTGCTAGTGTGCATCTCCCAGAAATGCTTGTAGGCAGGGACCTCCCAGATCAGATGCCCAAGGTTTCCTGAAGGTCCTGAAGAAGAAAGGCATGGGCCCCCATCTCTGTGGATACTTCAGACTGCAGGATGCTCCAGCTGGGGAGAGACAGCCACTTGCCAAATTCCCAGCTCAAACTACTTTCAGTAGCAGTGAGGGGGAGGCATGGAAGGATAAGAGTATGAGTAGAACAAAGCCATCTCTCTAGCCTCTTTGTCACTCTCTTTGGAGGGGAACCACACATGGAATGTCCAAACTTGGAGATCATGCTAGTTGTCCCCACAGTTTTGGGTTTCTTGCTGTGTTTGGGCTTGTGGGAGTAGAAAAGTTTCCCTATAATTTGCTAGCCCACTGTTCACCAATGGAGTGTGGGGAGAGAATGGGACTTCCACTTCCACCTAGCTATTATGACTCTGAGATTGGCAGGCACCAACTTGTGGCTTTTTTCCTTGTCAATATATTTATTTTTCTTTTATCCTCTTTCTTCTCTGCTTCACAATTTCTCTCCATAAGCTCCCTGGAAGTCTCCCACATTGTTCTTTGTAACCTACACTAAGTTACCTCCCCTCTCCTTTGCCCCAAACCTTTCCTTCCCTCCAGGTGCGTTCAGCAAGCAATGTCTCTTGTCAGCCATCTTATATCTCCCTTTATTTCTAATTTTGAACATGTAGAAGTTCAGCAACATAAAATTTGCATTTGTTTAAAAGTCAGATTTAAAGATTAAAGATTAAAATTAAAATCTTGGTCAAAATGCCCTCACTTTTTGCTATTTCACAATACCAAATGATAATAAAATTCCCTTTAAAGATTAAAATCTAGGTCAAAATGCCCTCACTTTTTGCTATTTCACAATACCAAGTGATAATAAAATTCCCTTTAAAGATTAAAATCTAGGGCAAAATGCCCTCACTTATTGCTATTTCACAATACCAAACGATAACAAAATTCTCTTTACACATATATGTGTACATATATAGTCTAGATATATTGGGAAAAAAGTAAACGTAAGCAATTTTAAAAGGAAAAATATCTGGGAATAACTAAAAGGAATACAAAAGCTATGGACAAATGGCTACTTCCTGGTCTATGAAAGAAAGGCATTGTGTAAAGCTGGGGCATCTTGTTCTTCAAGAAATCAAGTTGCTTTCTAAATAAATGTGATAACATCAAAAAATCCAAGCAAACAGATTTAAGGAGCTCTCACTGATTGAAGTTGTAAAAAATTAAAAAAAAAGAGTTTCTAATTCTAACAATTAGTGTTCATAAACCATAATGCCAGAAAAAAATAATTAAAGATTTAATAAATCATTGTCTTTCTGTGAAATGGTGACTAAAGTAAAATAAGTAAACATCCATCTTCTTTTTCATTAGAACCTATATTTCAGGGTAAGTAAATAGCTCCAGTAAGTGGGGAAAAGCTTTGCATTAGAGAATACTAGCTCTATATAAAAAATGGTAGGGGTGAAATATTTTTGTTCTAAGCTTCTATATTTCAAGTTATGTAGCCTTAAAATATATTAATAAAATTTACATAACTACAGTGAAAATATTAATAATTCCAAATCTTAAATCAAAACCAGATTGCAAAACTTTTCTCTACATTATAAACACATAGAACAATTATAAAACTCACTACTGCTACAAGATAAAAGGTAGCACACTTAATGTAATGAAAATACATTAAAAAATTACACCATAAATTACTTAATAAAGTTTTTTCTACTATATATGCCATTGCAAAATTTAAATTCTAAGTATAGGTACAAGCTCATCTTTGAAGGTGTGATTGAATTCTCATGTCAAGCCCTCTGGTCCTGGGATTTTTTTTATTGGAAGCTTTTTTATTGTTTCTGCAATCTCAGTACTGGATTGGTCTGTTCAAGAGATCTATTTCTTCCTGGTGATGTCTAGGAAGATGGTGTGATTCCAGGTATTGGTTCTTTTCCTTCACATTATCAAATTTCTGGGCATAGAGTTTTGGGTAATAGTCAAAAATAATCTCTTGTATCTCTGTAACATCAGTTGTTATTTCCCCCTTTCATTTCTAATTGAGGTTATTAAAGATTTTACTTTTCTACTTCTGGTTAATCTGGCCAATGATTTATCAATTTTATTTATCTTTTCAAAGAACCAACCTTTTGTTTTACTTATTTTCTGAATGATTCTTTTATTTTCAATTTCATTTATTTCTGATTTAATTTTGGTTATTTCTTTTCTTCTGCTAGGTTTGAGATGGTATTGCTCTTCCTTTTGCATTTCTTTAAGATGATTATTAGGTTATCGATGTGCTCTACTTCCATTTTTTCTGGATGTAAGTATTTAATGTGATAAATTTTCCTCTTAAGACTGCTTTTACAGTGTCCCACAGATTTTGGTAGCTTGTATCTTCATTGTTGTTATGCTCAAGGAAGTTAATGATTCCCTTTTTATCTCCTCCTTGCCCCAAATGTCATTCAGCGTAAGGTTGCTTAATTTCCATTCCTTTGTATGGGGATGACAATTTTTGTTGGAGTTGAGTTCAACCTTTATTGCCTTGTGGTTTGAGAAGATACAAGGTAAAATTTCAATTCTTTTCATTTTGGTGAGATTTGATTTGTATAGGATATGGTCTATTTTGGAGAATGCTCCATGGGTTGATGAGAAGAACATATTTTCTTTAGCTTTGTGATGGAGTGTTCTATACATGTCTATCAAGCACAGTTGTTCTAGGATTACATGTAAGACCCTTGCATTTTTGTTTGGTTTCTATTTAGAGGATCTGACCATCTCTGTAACAGGAATGTTAGAGTCTCCTGCTATTATGGTATTATGGGATATCATATTTTGCTCAAACTAACTAAAATCTGTTTCAAGAATCTAGGAGCATTTAAATTGGGTGCATAAATATTTAGAATTGAAATATCTTCTTGTTGTATGGTTCCCTTGACCAATATGAAGTGTCCATTATTGAGAAAGAAGGAACTCCCCCAACACATTCTATGAAGCAAACATCACCTTGATTGCAAAACCAGGAAAAAAGAAGTATAGAACAATTTCACTAATGAATATCGATGCAAAAATACTCACACAATCTTAGGTAATAGACTGCAGCTGCTCATTAAAAAAATTACACATCATGATCAAGTAGCTTCATCTAAGGCAGGCATCCTCAAACTTTTTAAATGGGGGGGCCAATTCACTGTCCCTCAGACCGTTGGAGGGCTGGACTATAGTTTTTAAAAAAAACTATAAACAAATTCCTATGCACACTGCACATATCTTACTTTGAAATAAAAAACAAAATGAGAACAAATACAATTCACACCAATGCATGTAGCCCATGGGCCATAGTTTGAGGACCCCTGATCTAAGGGATGCAAAGTTGGTTTAATATACGCAAATCCATAAATGTAATACATCATATTAATAGAAGCAAAAACAAAGACCATATGATTCTCTCAATAGATGCAGAAAAATCACTTGACAAAATTCAGCATCCTTTTCTAACAAGAACACTTAAAAACTAGACATAGGAGGCAGGTACATTGCTTAAGAGATTGAAGCCATCTATGACAAACCCACAGCTAACATCATACTGAATAGTATAAAACTGAAAGTTTTTCTACTTCTAACTGGAACCAGACAAGGATACATGCATCACCACTATTATTCAACATAGTTCTGGAAGTTCTAGCCAATGCAATCAAGCAACAGAAGAATATAAAGGGCAACCATTCTCTATACCCTAAATGAATCCTCACAATAAAAAATAAATACATAAATACATAAATAAAGGACATTCAAATGGGAGCAGAGGAGTCAAACTCTCCCTCTTTGCTGATGATGTGATCTTATACTTAGAAAACCCTAGAGACTCATCCACAAAACTCCTGGAAGTCATCAGGTAATACAGTAATGTCTCAGAGTATAAAAACAATGTCCACAAATCAGTAGCCTTTGAATATGCCAATAACAGCCAAATTGAGAAGCAAATCAAGGACACAATTCCTTTCACAGTAGCTTCAAAGAATATAAAATTCTTAGGAATATACCTAACAAAAGAGGTGAAAGATCTTTTCAAAAAGAATTATGAAACCCTAAGAAAAGAAATTTAGAAGACACTAACAAATGGAAGAATATACCATGCTCTTCCCTTGGAAGAATCAACATTGTCAAAATGTCTATTCTATCCAAAGCCATCTACAGATGCAATACAATACCTATTAAAACACCAACATCATATTTTAAAGAACTGGAAAAGATAATACTTCATTTTGTATAGAATAAATAAATAAATCCATATAGCTAAGGCTATTCTTAGTAAGAAAAAACAAAGCAGGCAGTGCCTGTGACTCAAGGATTAGGGTGCCGACCCCATACACCAGGGGTGGTGGGTTTGAGCCCAGCCCTGGCCAAAACTGCAAAATAAAAGAAAAAAAAACAAAAGAAAAGAAAAAATAAAGCCAGGGACATCACACTACCAGACTTCAGGCTATATTACAAGTGCACAGTAATCAAAACAGCATGGTATTAGCAAAAAAATAGAGACACAAACAAGAGATATAGATATATGGAACAGAATAGAAAACCAAGAGATGAAACCAGTCTCTGCTTTCCATCTGATCTTTGATAAACCAAACAAAAGCATACAGTAGAAAAAAAGAACCCCTTTTTTAACAAATGGTGCTGGAAGAATTGAATAACCACTTGTAAAAGACTGAAACTCAACCTATACCTTCTACCCCTTACAAAAATTGACACAAGATGTATAAGAGACTTAAACACAAGAAAGAAAGCAATAAAAATCTTAGAATAAAGTATGGAGGAAACTCTTGATAGTGTTGGACTGGGGAAAGATTTTATGACAAAGACTTCAGTGGCCATTTCAACAACAACAAAAATTAACAAATGGGACCTAATTAAGCTGAAAAGCTTCTGCACAACTAAGGACACAACAAGTAAAGCAAAAAGACAACCTTAGGAATGGGAAAAGATATTTGCAAGGTATCAATCTGACAAAGGGTTGATAACTCAAATCTACAGAGTACTCAAATTAATCAACAGAAAAAGAATAAACAATCCCATCTACCTCTGGGCAAGAGATATGAACAGATCCTTCTCTGATGCAGACAGATGAATCACTAACAAACATTTGAAAAAATGCTAATTGTCCCTGATCAACAGAGAAAGGCAAATCAAAACCAACCAGAGATATCTCCTAACCTCAGTAAGAATAGCTCATATCACAAAGTCTCAAAGCTGTAGATGCTGGTGTGTTTGTGGAGAGAAGGGAACACTTTTACACTGCTGATGGGAATATAAACTAATACAACCTTTTTGAAAAGAAGTAAAGAAGTATGGATAACCCTCCACACACACAAGTTAGACCTCCCATTGAGCATTTACCCAGAAGGAAAAAAAAATTACTTTATTATAAGGACATTTGCACTAGACTGTTTATCACAGCTCAATTTGCAATTGCTAAAACAAGGAAACAACCTAAATGCCCACCAACCCAGGAATGGATTAACAAGCAGTAGTATATGTATACCATGGAATACTATTCAGCCACTAAAAATGCTGGAGACTTTATATCTTTGTATTAACCTGGATGAAGGTAGAACACATTCTTTTTAGTAAAGTATCACAAGAATGGAGAAACAAGAATCCAATGTACCCAATTCTAATATGAAGGCAGTAGATGAGCTAATACAAGGTGTGGGGTAAGGGAATGACAGATGGAGAGACGAGAGGAGAGATGGGGATGGGGTCATGGTGTATGACACACCTCTTGGGGGCAAGCCACAATTATAAGAGGGACTTTACCTAACAACCACAATCAATGTAACCTAATTCTGTGTATCCTAACTGAATCCCAAACAATAAAAAAAAAGAAAAAATAATTTAAATTCTAAACAATAAAGTGGCAACATATATCAGAGGATCATACTCACACAAGCTATTTTCTGGTTACAATGCAATTAAAATATGTATTAGTTACCAAAAAACATCTCCTCAAAACACACATAGTTGGAAAATTCTGCAAAAAAAATACTATAAAAGAAAGAAAAAATATTCCATGGTGCACATATACCACAATTTATTAATCCTTTTGTGGGTCAATGGATTAATAAATTGTGGTATATGTACACCATGGAATATTATGCAGCCTTAAAGAAAGATGGAGACTTTACCTCTTTCATGTTTATGTGGATGGAGCTGGAACATATTCTTCATAGCAAAGTATCCCCAGAATAGAAGAAAAAGTACCCAATGTACTCAGCCCTACTATGAATCTAATTTATAGCTCTCATATAAAAGCTATAACCTGATTACAGCACAAGAATATGGGGAAAGAAGCAAGGGAGGGGAGGGGAGAGGGAGGAGGGGTGGAGGGAGAATAATTGAAGGGTTTACCCTTACAATGCATCTTAGAAGGGTGCAGGTGAAACTTACTAAATGTAGAATATAAATGTCTATACACAATAACTAAGAAAATGCCATGAAAGCTATGTCAACCAGTTCAATGAAAATATTTCAAATTGTATGTAAAACCAGCACATTGTACCCCATGATTGCATTTATGTACACAACAATGATTTAATTAAAAATTTTAAAAAAAGAAAGAAAAAAATCTATTATATGTGTAACTGGAAATTCAGAAGAAGATAGTAAATGAGCTGGTAGCAATATTTAATGATCCAATGGCTGAGGATTTTTCAGAACTGAAGAATTTATTCCATGATTATATAAGCTCTACAAGTCAAGCCAGATAAATACAAACAAAATCACATTTATTTATATCATTTTAAAACTACTGAAAACTAAAAGAAAAAGCAAATTTTAATAACAGAAAAAGCAAATTTTAATAACAGAATATACAGTAATACATTACATAATGAGGCTTATGACAGTGCATATATGGTAGTAGCTCATGAAGATTGTAATGAAGCTAAAAATTTTTTCTTGTCTAATGATGTAGGTTTATATCATTGCGGCACAACTCCTTTACTCACCTGTTTCTGGTGATGGTTTTGTAAACAAAACTATGGCACTGCCAATCGTATAAATGTCCAATGCACAAAATTATGTATATTAAGTAATAATAATGGCAATAAACAACTGTTACTGGTTTATGTATTTACTGAACTATATTTTTATCTTAGAGTCTACTACTTTTACTTTTTATTATTTTAGAGTGTACTCTTTTTACTTATTAAAAAAAAAACATGGTAAAGTGTAAAACAGCCTAGGCAGGTCTTTCATGAACTATTTCAGAAGAAGACATTATTATCATAGGTGATAACAGCCCAATGCATATTATTGCCCATGAAGAACTTCCAGTAGGACAAGATATAGAAGCAGAAAACAGCGATATTGAAAATTATGATCCTGTAGGCCAAGGTTAATGTCAATTTCTATGTCTTAGTTTATAACAAGAACATTTATAAAGTAAAAGAAAAAAAATTAAAAACTTATAGAATGAAAATGTGAAGAAAAATGTTTTTATACAGCTATACAATGTGCATTTTAAACTCTTATGATAAAAGAGTAAAAAAGTTTAAAATAATTAAAAATGTATAAAGTAAAAAGAGTTACAAATATTTTCTTCCATTCTGTAGATTGTCTTTTACTCTATTGATTATGTTCTTGATTTCATAAATATTTTAATTTGATCAGATCCCTTTTTTTAATTTTTGATGCTGTGATTGCATGTCAGGGCTTCTCCATAATTTCTTTTCCTAAGATAATACCTATAAGATTTTTTTCCAATATTTACTTCTAGAATTCTTATACATTCATGTCTTAAGTTCAAATCTTTTACTGCGAATTAATTTTTGTGAATGTGAGAGGCGCATTTATTGAATAAGGATTTTTTTCTATGTATGTTTTTGTCTGCTATGTCAAAAATCAGATGAGACTATGAGGATAGTTTCATTGCTGGGTTCTCTGTTCTGATTCATACATCTATGTCTCTATTTTTATTACAGGACCATCTGGTTTTGTTATGAGAGCCTTGTATTCTACTTTGTAGTTTGGTAAAGAGAGGACTCCTACTTTGTTCTTATTATGTAACTTTGCACTGGGTATTTGAGGTCTTTTCTGGTTCCATACAAACCACAAAACTATTTTTTCTAGATCTGCAAAAAATGGTGTTGGTATTTTTATGGTGAGTTCATTGAATCTGTAAATTGCTTTGGATAGTATAGCCTTTTTAACAATGTTGATAGTTCTGATCCTTCGGCATGATATGTCTTTCCACCTGTTTATATCCTCTGCAATTTCTTTCCTCATTGTTTCATGGTTCTCTCTAGAGAGAGATCTTTCACCTCTTTAATTAAATATATTCCTAGATATTTTATTTTCTTTGTTGCTGTTGTGAATGGTATTGCACCTTTGATTTGATTTTTAGCTCAACTGTTGTGGCATATATGAAAGCTATTGATTTGTATACATGGATTCAATAATATGAGACTTCGGAGATTTATTTATCAATTGGCATGAAGATACTAATGAATCAATATACTAATGAATCTCTGAGGTTTTTTAGATACAAGATTGTATCATCAGCAAAGAGAGATAGTTTGGTTTGACCTCTTCTTTCCCCATTCAGATACACTTGATTTTCTTTTCTTGCCTAATTGCTCTAGCTAGGCTTTCTAGCACTACATTGAATAAAAGTGATGAAAGTCAGCAACCTTGTTTGGTTCAGTTGTAAGTGTGAATGCTTTCAATTTTTCCCATTCAGTATGATGTTGACTTTGGTTTGTTGTACATGGCCTTTATGTTACATCTATAGCAATTTTGTTAAGTGTTCTTATTATAAAACATTGCTAAATTTTGTTGAATGCTTTTTCTGTGTTTATCTGTCTTTTGATCATAGGGTCTTTGTTTTTGCATCTATTTAGGTAGTATTACATTTACAGATTTACATATGTTGAACCATCCTCATATTTATGGGATAAGGACAACTTGGTTGCAATGAATTACTTTATTGATATGCAGCTGAATTTAAGTTGATAATATTTTATTGAGCATTTTTGCATCTATATGCAGAAAAGATTGTTATTTGTAGTTTTCTTTATTAGTTATGTCCTTTCCTGGCCTTGCTATCAAGGTAATATTGACTTCATAGAATAAGTTGGGAAGGATTCCTTCCTTCTCAATGTTCTTTCAATCAGGAATAATTTCTGCAACAATGCTACAAGTTCTTCTTTGTATGTTTTATAAATGTGGATAAAGGGCTGATAACTAGCATCTACAAAGAACTCAAGCAAATCAGTAAGAAAAAATCAAACAACCCCATTTTAAAAATGGGCAAAGATTGTGAGACAACTACAAAGGATGGAATATATGCATAATCCAGAGAAAAGGGAATGGAAATAATATTTGATGTAATAAGACAAAGAATGTCCCCAAATTAATTTCAGGCACGTTAATTATAGACATAACCAAGAAGCTCAGAAAACATGCAGGTTATATGCCAGTAAACTGCAAAAAAAAAAAAAAAAAGTTACTTTCAAACTTCAGAAAATAAAATATTAAAAAATCTTGAAGGAAACCAGAGAGAAAGAACATCTCTATAGAAGAGTAAACATAAGAATTATATCTAACTTCTCAGAATCATGCAAGCAAAAAAAAAGTAGGGTGCAAACATTGAGAAGAAATACCTACCAGTCAACAATTCTATTCCCAGAGAAACTATACATTAAAATTGAAAGAGAAATCAAGATCTTCAGGCAGCACTTGTGGTTCTAGGAGTAGGGCACTGGCCCCATATACCAGAGGTGATGGGTTCAAGCCCGGCCCCAGCCAAAAGAAAAAAAAAAAGAAAGAAAAGAAAAAGAAAAAATAAATTAAGATTTCCTCAGACAAAAATTGATGGAATTTGCTGCCAGTATGCATGACTTACAAAAAATGTTAAAAGAAGTTTTTACAGAGAGTAAAAATATATAGGTTAAAACTGTAATCTACACAAAAAAGAGAAGTAAAAAAGACATAAGTGAAGGTAAAATAAAAATTTTGATTTTTCTAATTTGTAATTGATAGTAATTTGTTCAAAATAACAATAGTAAAGATATATTTGATTATGTATACTTATGGACCAAAAATAGGTCCTAGCAATGGTAGGTAGAAAGAAATAAAAGATAAAAATTAGATTTATTTTATTAATATAAGGTACTTACACTATCCATGAAGAACATAGTGTTATTTAAAAGTGAATTTAAATTAGTTGTAAATGTATATTGAAAACTGTAAGGCAGTCACTAAGAAAAAGAGCAGAAACTACAATTGCTATGCTGAGAAAAACAAATCATTTAAAACATCCAATTAAGACCATAAAAAGCAGAAAAAACGAGGAAGGCAAAAACAGGAACAAAAGAACAATTGCATTAAATATAAAATAGTTACAAATATGGTAGATACTTATGCAAATGTATCGACACTCACTTTAAATATCAATAATCTAAATACACTAATTAAAAGACAAACATTGCCATAGTGGATCAAAAACCAAGACCTGACTGTACAGTTTATAAGACATTCACTTTAAATAGAAAGACACAAATAGATTAAAAGTAAAATGGTGAATCAATGCATATGACACACTAATTAAAATGAAAAATGAAAGTAGCTATGATTATGTCGTACTTAGCAGACTTTAGAACAAGAAAAGCTATTCAAGATAAAGAAGGGCATTGCATAGTGGTAATGGGGCAATACTCCAAGTAGGCATAACAATCCTTAATGTGTACACATCTAACAACAAAAACAGATAGAACTGCATGTAGAAATAGATCAATCCACCATTATGATTGCCAACTTTGCATCTTTCTATCAGAAAAGGCAGAAAATCAGTGAGGACAATGTTGAACATAATGACACCATTAGTCCACTGCGTTATAATTGGTATCTACAGATGACTTCACCAACAACAGCAGAAGAAACATTCTTAAGTCACATGGAAAATTCACCTTGATAGAGCATATTTTAGACTGTAAGTTATACCTTAACAAATGTAAAAGTATAAAGATCATATAATGTCAGCCCCTGACCACAATGAGATTAAAGTAGAAAACAATAACAGGGCTCAGCGCTTGTGGCTCAACGGGCTAAGGTGCCAGCCACGTACACCTGAGTTGGTGACTTCGAATCCAGCCCGGGCCCGCCAAACAACAATGACCACTGCAACCAAAAACATGGCCGGGCATGGCGGGTGCCTGTAGTCCCAAATACTTGGGAGGCAGAAGCAGGAGACTCACTTGAGCCCAGGAATTGGAGGTTGCTGTGAGCTGTGATGCCATGGCACTCTACACAGGGTGACAGCTTGAGGCTCTGTCTCAAAGAAAAAAAAAAAGAAAAAGAAAACAATAACAGAAAATAGCTTAAAAACTTAAAGTACATAGAGATTAAACAACTTACATGCAAATAACACACAAATCAAAGAAGAATCTCAAGAGAAATTTTAAAATATTTTGAATTAAATGGAAATAAAATAACATTTATCAATTCGTGGAATGTAATAAAACCAGTGTTTACAGGAAATTTTATGCTTCTGAATATATACATGTATTAGCAAAAAAAATCAAAAATCAATAATTTCAGCTTCCACAAAATTGAAAAAAGAATGCAAATTCAATCTAAAGTAAGCAGGAGAAAAGAAATAATAAATCTAGAGCAAAAATTGACAAAATTGAAAACAAGCAATCAATATAGAAAAATCAACAAAAAAAAAGCTTGAAATTTTTGTTTTTTTGAGACAGAATCTCTCTCTGTTCACTAGGTTAGAGCACAACAGTGTCATTGTAGCCACTGCAATGTCCAACTCGTGGGCCCAAGGGAACCCCTTCCTTGTGCTAGGATTCCAGGCTTGAGCTACTGCACCCAGCCTAGAGTTGCATTTTTAAAACATCAAGAAAATTGATAAAGCTCTAACCACATGAACTAGGGGAAAATGGGGGTGGGAGAACAGAGAGAGAAGACACAAAAGGCTAACAACAGAAATAAAAGAGTGGACACAACTATAGACCTCATGAGCATAGAGAATAATAAAGAAGTATTATGAACAACTCTAAATCCACAAATCTGACAACCTAAATTAAATGAACAAGCTTCTTAGAAGGCACAATCTGCCAAAACTCAAACTAGAAAAAACTCATAATGTGATAGGACTTATCCATCAAATAAGTTAATCAATAATTAGTAACAATCAAAACCAGCACCAGAGCCAGATGGATTTACTGGTGAATTCTATCAAAACTTAAGTGAAAAATATTACACAATTTTCTACAATTTCTTCTAGGAGTTATTAGCAAGAAAATATTTCCTATTCATTCTATAGGGTCAGTGTAATCTTAATATCAAAACAAGAGAAAATATTAAATATCTCTCATAAACTTAGAGCAAAAAATCTTCAAAATATTAGAAAATCCAATCCAAAGGGTAGAATTGGAATTATACGAGGTCTGATGATTGAGGTCACAAACTTACCTCATGCTTACTTTGGCAGTATAATACCAACAACTTGGTGAGGTTTCATGAACCTTGAATATTGCTGTCTCACTCCTGTCTTCATGTCAACATGTGGCAATGTCTTGCTGAATGATTGTCTTTATGTTGTTGGGTATTTCTGTATTTTGTTACAAGAATGTTGGAGTTTGAATTGAATTAGAGCAACCAACGTTAAACATTAGTAAATTTCTCTTTAAATATGATAACAGCAGAGTGAAATAATGGGAATGTTAGTCCAAGGTTATGGGGATAGTGCCATGAAGAAAACAGCAGTGTGCAAATGGGTTAAATGTTTTTCTGAGGTTAGAGGAAGTGTTACTGATGAAGAGAGGTCAGGGTAGCCAGCAATTAGCAGAACTGACAAAGACATTGCAAAAATTCATCAAAATGGATGTCAAAACTAATGGATGACTGTGAGAAGCATAGCATGCTAACTAAACATTGACAGAGACACAGGAAAATCTTAACTGAAAATCTTGACCAATAACTAATGGCTCTTGCATCATGACAATGAACCAGTTTACATGGCACTGTGTAGGACTTTTTTAACCAGTAAACAAATAACTGTGCAGGTATACTCTCCCTACTCACCTCATCTGGCCTCCAATGACTTTTTTCTTTACCTGTAAAGATAAAGGAAATGTCAAAAGGAAGACATTTTGATGACATTCAGCATATCAAGGATAATACAATGACAACTTTATTGGTGACCATAGTGATATTCAGCAATGAAGCATGTAGCACTTATTCTAGGATAAGTTTTATGAACTTAATTATCATATGTCATATACCATGGCCAATAGAGTTTATTTTATTTAGATACTAAAATCTGATTCAACATTTCAAAATTAATTAATATAGTTCATGACACAAATACACAAAAAAGGATAAACCATATAATCATATCAATAGATGCAGAATAACTATTAAACAACACTCAACAACCATTCATAATAAAAATTCTCAAAAAAACTGGGAATAAAAAAGAGTTTCTTCTATTTGATAAAAATATTTACAAAAAATATCTATTATTTAATGACAAGATACTTAAAGGTTTCACACTAAGTTGAGGGTCAAGGGAGGATGTTGCCTCTCTGTGCTACTTTTCAACATTTTCGGAAAGTAATAGTTAATGCAAGAAGAAAGGAAAGGTAGTAGCAGGTATATGAATTGGGAAGGAAAAAATAATATCTTAAAATATTTGAAAATCAACAATAAGGCAATGAAATATCTGATTAAACCATGGGCAAAAGATCAGAGCAGATACCTCACTAAAGAAGAAAGGTGGATGGCAAATAAGTATACGAAAAGATGTCCCACATTTTATGTCAATAGGTGTTTGCAAGTTAAAAGAAAAATGAGATACCACTATTAGAGTATTACCTATTAGAGTAGCTAAAATAAAACATTTCTGATAAAACCAAATGCTGGAGAGGAGGTGGAGCAACAGAAGCTCTTTATTTATTAATGGGGGATGCAAAATGATAAGCCACTTTAGAAGATAGTTTTAGCTGTTTCTTAAAAAAACTAAACATACTCCTAATTTATGACCCAGCAATTACATTCTTTGGTATTTAACCAAAGAACTTGACAACTTATGTCTAGGCAACACCTGCATGTGAATGCTCATAGCAGCTTTATTTATAATTGCCAAATTTAGAAACAGCCAAGATACATTTAGATAGCTGAATAAGTAAACTGTGATTCGTCCAGACCATAAAATATTATTCAGTGATAAAAAGAAATAAGCTGTAAAGCCATGAGAAAACATGAAGGAAATTTATATGCACATTACTAAGTGAAAGAAGCCAATCTGAGAAGTCTACATATTTTATGATTCCAACAATGTGCCATTCTAAAAACAGTAAACTACGGAGAATCCAGAAAGATCAGTAGGTGCCAGGGGACGGGGAGGGAGAGATAAATAGGAAAAGCACACAGATGTTTAGGACACTATAACTATCCTTTATGATATTACAAAGGTGGATACGTGCCACTATACACTGCCAAAGTCAATGTACATAAAATGCACAACAGCAAGACTGAATCTTAATCTCATCACAGACTTTGGGTAAAAATGATGTGTCAGTGTTGGTTAATGAACTGTAAAATATGTACTACTATAATGAAGGTTACTAAGGGTGGGGAAGGATGTACGTGTGAAGGAATGGGGGTTATACGGGAATTCTCTGCACTCCACTTGATTTTGCTATGGATTTAAAGTTACTCTAAAAAATAAAGTCCTTTGTTTATTAAAAAGGTATCAAAAAAGTATGTTAGGAAAGTTTGGTTGACTTCTAAGGCTTCTGTTCTGTTCTAAATTTAGACAATGATTCACTGATCTTTATCATTATCCATTCATTTAGGTAATGAACTTGTTGATATTGGCTATATTTCTCAAGAAGTGTTGTTATAAAGAACAAACCAATGGGAATTTGTACAGCAAGAGATGAAGATACAAAGAGTTTAAAATAAAAGCACATGCAGAGCATATTTTTCTTAAAAAATAACACTTTAGGGAGGGGCATTATTGATTGAGGAAAAATCAAAGGAAATTACAGAATAAATTTTGTCAAACTAAGAATAATAGGGAATAAGAAACAAAAAGGAGTTTTGACCTTTAGGAGAAGTAAAGACAATTCTTTCATGGTAATAGAGGAAGAGGCAGAAAATTTAAGTCTTGATGTCAGCAGGTACATGGTTTGGAGTGAGAAGATCAAAAGATCAGTTGCTCCATTTTCTTACTGGTAATTTCCTGAGAGTTGAGGAGGGATTGGTATGGACTTTAAGAAATGAGAAAGGTTATAAAATGTTCACCTAAAAAATCTTCATTGATAAGCTTGTTTGGCAGTATTCACTGCCAAATAGAAAACCAGTCAGAGGAAAAAAAAAAAAGAAAAGAAAGAAAGCAAACTAGTTAGATAGGTTTTCTAATTTCTGAAATGATACTCCAGCATCAACATTTAAAATAACAAAATGTAAAATCTTGCCAAAAGTAAGCATTATCAATACTTTCTACCTGTGCCAATGTGTTACATGATTGTTTTTAATTTTATTTTATTATTAGACAGAGTTAGAATATTTTCTTGTGTTTTTTTTGTTTGTTTTTGTTTTTTGTTGTTTGTTTGTTTTTTGCAGTTTTTGGCCAGGGATGGGTTCAAACCCACCACCTCTGGTATATGGGGCCAGCGCCCTACTACTTGAGCCACAGGTGCTGCCCTATTTTCTTGTGTTTATTATTGCATTGGTTGGAAAAGGGTAGGGCCAGAGGCAAGGACATTTCTAAGACTCTGCCTTAGAACATAGTCTAATCTGAAAATTCAGGAGCCAAAAACATGTTCAACGTCAACATAGCACTCAAGCCTCATGCTCAAAAGAGGTACTCATTAGAGCTTTTCAGATTTCAGCTTTAGGGAGCTCAACCTGTCTAATAGGTAATAATGGAATGTTAGTGTGATTGTATATGTATCACATTGTACAAATAAAGCACATTGATTTTAAGAGAAGACCAGCTGGCTGTCTTCCATGAAGCTTCAAAGGGTGAATTTGCCACACTTTTATCAGTCTGCACCACAAACTTATGGGTTTTCTGAAGCTGTATTTTATCATAAAATCAAGGAAGACTACATTTCCCAGTGGAGATACCCACATGAACAAAACCAAGAACTGAACTTTTACTTTTATCTTTCATATTTAAAATAGTGAGAATAAAACAAGATGACATATTTATGAGCATATCCAGAACAATAGATGCTGAGTACATGACAACTTAATGTTATTTATAAAATTAGAATGCTAATGTATTAATTGCCACCAAGAAATAGACTATCAAGTTGAGTGTTATTTTTGCATAGTCAGGGCAAGTTACACACACAAGAAAAGCCAAATTTCTTTATCAGCATGATTAAAAATACATTGATGGTTCAAGAAGTAAAAACAGTAAATTTTACAAAACCGTCACAAATGTAATTATAAAGAAATGAAAAGATAAAAACAGTAACTGACATAGGAAATCTGGTTAAAGAATGTTTTAAAGTTTAGTTTAGCTTTTTATTTTAAGATAGTTTTATGAGTTAAATTATGCCTACCACCCAAAATAGATATGTTGACATCTTAACTCTCAGTACCTCACAAAGTGACTTTATTTATGGATAAGGTCACTGCAAAAGTAATTAGTTAAGATGAGGTCATGCTGTGGTAAGGCAAGCCCCTAATCCAATATGACCAGTGTCCTTATGGGAACATGACCACATGAATGCAGAGACATATGAAGAACCCCATGAGACACCAAAGCAGAGATGTAATTATTTTTCTCTAAGCCACAGAGCACCACAAATAGCCAGCCAACTGCCAGAAGCTAAGAAGAGACCATTCAGAACTGTGAGATGCTAAGTTTCTACCGTTCATCACCTGTGATGGTGTGTCATGGCAGCCCTATGAAACTAACATATTCAGGGATACTCAGGTTGTTGTTGGGAATGGGTCACAAGGAAGGGAGATAATGAAAGTAGAAGAAAGAAGCACTATTGATGGAGCTTGTTCCAGAAAGAGAGACTCAGAGCCTGGCCCTCAGAAGGAAAGACATTTCTTGAATTGTAGGGAGAGGAAAGAAAGAGGGTAAGGTGGCTTCCTTCTATGATTTTCATTTTCTGTAAAACCTATGAAGTGAAACCATCATCCATCTGATGAGCTGGGCCCTGGTTTCGTAGGAGCTTTGAGGGGATGGAGCAGATTTGAAATGATCTCTGTAGAGCCTAAGAGAGAAAGCTGAGCCTCTACAAGATAGCCAGTCTCCAGATTCACCAAGAGTGCAAATAAAGTAATGCATTTGCTATTTGGTTTGATATACAAGCAACTAAAATGTCTATATTTTATATGTTCTACTTTGAAAAAAAACAATTTGGTAATGAACAATTTGAATATTACAATTTGACACCAAGAACAGATCTTCATATGTTTTGTTGACCCCTCACATCATCTGAGGAAACCATCCATTCATTTCAAGGCCTGTATTCAGGTTGTGATGTCCTAGGTTTGTGTATTATTCAGTAAGAAATATATAATCACTGAATGAAAGTTTGTGGAAGCTACATAACCAGGAAGGGGTGAATTCCCATCAGGCCTATAAATTCACCTAGTTCTTGAGTTTACTTCAATATATGCAGTCATTTATTAAATAAAATGACATACTAATATTTTATAGTTTGGGATATATAGTTAATGAGTCCCTTGATAGCAGAATCAAATAATATAGAGGCAGAGTTGTTCATTAGCACATCTCAAAGTATATTAATATAGACAAACGCCATCCAGTTAACACAAATATATAGTACTAAACTACTATGGAATTTTGAAAGGATTCTTATTGGTTTCTTGAGAAACAGATTTAGGATTGTATTTAGTTTGCATCGCCCTGATCCACATATAGAAATAAATATCTAATTAGCTATGTCTCTGAAAAATGTAAAAAAAGTTTCTTCTTATAAGGAGATAAAACAAAGCTCAGCATAATAGATAATAGGAACATTTTCAATGCAAAGTTTAACCACAAAGAGCAAGCATATATTTATGAATAATAAGTCATTCAGACCAAGCCCCCATTGTTTTTGATGATGTTTCTAGTCCACTTATTGAAAGTAATATATAAGTACATATATATATATATATGTATAAGTTTACATTTATTTATATGGATAAAATAAAGGCAAAGTTAAATCAATTAGTTATTAAAATGATAAACTGAAATGACATTCAATCTCTAGGATATTGTCAAAAGAATGCCAAAGACTGAACATGTATGGTGGTATGTAGTCCCAACTCCTTGAGGGGTTGAGGTGGCAGGATCCTTTAAGTTCAGGAGTTCCACTGCAGCCTGGGCAACAGTAGCAAAACTCTGTTTGTAAAAGGAAAAACAAAAACAATAACACCAATGTCTTCATTTTGAGTCCTTTCCCAAAGCTAAGCCTTATGTATCTTCCTACATCCCAATTTCCTCTTCAAATATATTCCTCTCCTAAGAGCAAAGCTGTATAGCATGGGGCTCAAAAGCATAAGCTCGGCAACTATTCAACCACATTTGGAATTCCACTCTACTTGTCACGAGCTATGTGAACTTGGGGAATTACTGTAATATAATATAAGTATGTATATATATATCCATGTCCTATAGTTTCCCTACCTGTAAAATGGAAAAACAATATTATGTTTAGCACTGTTGTCAGGATTAAATGAGGTAATACATTAAAAGTAAATATATTTGGAGGAAAGCCTAACATAAATTAAGAACTAAATCAATATTGAATATTGGAATTAACATCATTATAGCATATAATGCATAGCATATTATAGCAATTATATAGCATATAATAGCATAGTCCTCTACTCAGTTCCACAAACTGGAGAAGTGAGTACCACCTTCTCCTCACACGTGTGTCAGAAATAATTTGTAGACATGTGCCCTTGTCTACAGCTTTAATGTTCAACTTTTAATATGCATCTTCAGCCTCTCACCCGGACAATTAGAGTGTTTCTCCTAACTCTCTCTAAGTCTATCTGTCCACACTAACATTTGCTTTTTCACCTCAATTATTTCACCTTTTTTCCAATATTCAAAGCTAGTCGTGGTAGTTTTTCTTCAAAGGTAAAAAGTTTCCAAGATAAAGTTTAAATTTTTCACCATTACACATCAAGCTCAATATGAAAGGTCATTGTTCTCTGTTTTCACGCCTCATTGCCCTTCACTATTTCCCCTCCACCTCCCACATAAAGTGCCTCCCTTTCTTCCCCGCTTAATAATTATCCCCTTTCTTCCTACCTTCCAGTAGTCACAGCTCTCTTTGACCTTTTAGCACAATTATTCTATTTTTTTTTTTTTTTTTTTTTGGTGAGACAGTCTCATTTATTAACCCTTAGTAGAGCGCTGTTGCATCACAGCTCACAGCAACCTCCAACTCTTTGGGCTTAGGCAATTCTCTTGCCTCAGCCTCCTGAGTAGCTGGGACTACAGGTGCCCACTACAACGCCCAGCTATTTTTTTGTTGCAGTTTGGCCGGGGCTGGGTTTGAACCCACCACCCTCGGTATATGGAGGTGGCACCTTACCCACTGAGCCACAGGCACTGCCCAGCACAATTATTCTTTATTAACAAGAGCAGCAATATCAATAGTTAACATTAATATCTATATAATTATGTGTCACACACTACTATAGAGACAAATATTACCTCATTGACTCCTCAAAACAATTTCATAATGGGAGCACCATGAGCATCTTAATCTAACAGATGAGGAAGCAGAAGGAGCAGCATTAAACAGTTGTCCATGGCTGGTGAGACATAGAGAAATCTTTGAATCAATACAGTCTGATTTAAGAGCGGAAGCTCTAAAATATGAGAGAACTCTGCCACCCACTCCAGCTACTGCCCCCACACAGCAGCCTGCATATTACACTATCATAGCAATCAACATCTCTGTCTCTTCCAAAACACAGTATTTTCGTTATAGTGACCTTTCATACTAGACTCTTCATGTCTAGGGTCTAATTCAGTGCTGAAATACAGACTGAAAGCACAATAATTCGTATATTAAAGAATAAGTGAATGAAAAAATGAACAAATGAGATGAGATTTGTTCCAACCACAAAGAATTACTTTTCTTGCCCTGTGGAAATCATATTTATCTATTTTCATGTAAATATTACCATTCCTTTATGTTTTTCTTTCAACCTCATTAGAGAAAAAAATAAGAAAAATCAAATTTAAATGCTACTGCTACAGCTGAATTAATATTTGTCCAGATCTATCCAACTCAGTAAATCAAGTCATAAAGAGCTGTGCTTGCTTCTGTGAATAATGCTGCAATGAAGATGGGAGTGCAGATATTTCTTCAATATACTGGTTTTAATTTCTCTAGATATATGTTCAGACATGGAATTATAAAATTATGTTTTAATTACTATGGCAATTAAAAACATAATTAAATTAAATTTTTTTTTTTGGAGACAGAGCCTCAAGCTGTCACCCTGGGTAGAGTGCCGTGGCATCACAGCTCACAGCAACCTCCAATTCCTGGGCTCAAGCGAGTCTCCTGCCTCTGCCTCCCAAGTAGCTGG
>CAUYON010038429.1:0-13890 GCA_963573935.1 Arctocebus calabarensis
TGGATTGATCATAATCCAAAAGGTCTCTATTCTCTCCCATTTCTTTGAAAGATTTACGAAATCTCAACGGGCTAAGGCACCAGCCACGTACACCTAAGCTGGCGGGTTCGAATCCAGCCCGGGCCCACCAAACAACAATGACGGCCCCAACCAAAAAATGGCCAGGCATTGTGGTGGGCACCTGTACCCCAGCTACTTGGGAGGCAGAGGCAAGAGACTCGCGTGAGCCCAGGAATTGGAGGTTGCTGTGAGCTGTGATGCCATGAAACTCCATCCAGGGTGACAGCTTGAGGCTCTGTTTCAAAAAAAAAAAAAAAATAGCTGGGTGTGTGGCTCAAGCAGCTAAGGCACCAGCCATATACACCTGTGCTAGCGAGTTCGAATCCAGCCTGGGCCCGCCAAACAACGATGATGGCTAGAACCAAAAAATGGCCGGGAATTCTGGCAGGCACCTATAGTCCCAGCTACTTGGGAGACAGAGGTAGGAGACTCACTTGAGCCCAGGAATTGGAGGTTACTGTGAGCTGTGATGCCACAGCACTCTATCCAGGGTGATGGCTTGAGGCTCTGTCTCAAAAAAAAAGGGTGGTGCCTGTGGTTCAAAGGAGTAGGGTGCTGGCCCCATATGCCAGAGGTTGGCGGGCCCTGGCCAGAAACTGCAAAAAAAACAAAAAAATAGCTGGGTGTGGGGTGGCACCTGTGGCTCAAAGGAGTAGGGCACCAGCCCCATATGTTGGAGTGGGTGGGTTCAAACCCAGCCCCAGCTGAAAACTGCAAACAAACAAACAAACAAAAAAAATAGCTGGGTGTTGGGCAGTGCCTGTGGCTCAGTGAGTAGGGCCCTGGCCCCATGTACTGAGAGGGGTGGTGGGTTTAAACCCAGCCCCGACCAAACTGCAACAAAAAAATAGCTGGGCGTTGTGGCAAGCACCTGTAGTCCAGCTACTGAGGCAAGACAATTCGCCTAAGCCCAGGAGTTGGAGGTTGCTGTGAGCTATGTGACACCATAGCACTCTACTGAGGGTGGTAAAGTAAGAGACTCTGTCTCTACAGAAAAATTCTAGAAAAAAAAAAATAGCCGGATGTTGTGGCGGGTGCCTGTGGTAGGAGGCTGAGGTAAGAGGATCGATTGAGCCCAAGAGTTTGAGATTTCTGTGAGCTAAGATTCCACAACACTCTACCCAGGGTGACTGAGATTCTGTCCCAAAAAATAAATAAAACCCTTTATTCCAAGCATCTTGTGCTGTCTAGTTGTATCTTTTATTGAGTGTGGAGTATTGTGTGCAACTTTTGTATGTCCTATGATTTCGAGGACAGTTGTACTACCTCAATGGACAATCTGTTGTAGAATTTTGGAGAAAAGGCATGTAGTTGCTTCTAGCCCTCTTTGGGGAATGCAGCTCAGACTGATATTTCAAGCTGAGGGATGCCTTCTGAGAGTCGGAATGAAAAGCACCTCTCAGCCTTGAACTTAATTAGAAATCAACCATCTAAGGAATTTGGTGGCAATTTTATTTTTTAGCAACAATGAGAACTGATTTTTTTTTTTTTTGACACAGAGCCTCAAGCTGTCACCCTGGATACAGTGCCGATTGGCATCACAGCTCACAGCAACCTCTAATTCCTGGGCTTGAACGAGTCTCCTGCCTCTACCTCCTAAGTAGCTGGGACTACAGGCACCCGACACAACACCCGGCCATTTTTTGGTGGCAGCCATCATTGTTTGGTGGGCCGGGGCTGGATTCAAACCCACCAGCTTAGGTGTACATGGCTGGCGAGCCACAGGTGCCAAGCATACACTTTTTTTGGCAGTTTTTGGCTGGGGCTGGGTTTGAACCCACCACCTCTGGCATATGGGGCTAGCGCCTTACTCCTTTGAGCCACAGGCACCACGACCCCTTTTTTGGGGGGGGAAATAAAGCCTCAAACTATCACCCTGGCACCCTGGGTAGAGTGCTGTGACATAGCTCACAGCAACCTCCAACTCCTGGGCTCAAGTGATTTTCCTGCCTCTGCCTTCCAAGTAGCTGGGACCACAGGAGCCTGCCACCAGGCCCTGGCATTTTTTGGTTGCAGCCATTATTGTTGTTTGGTGTGCCCAGGCTGGATTCAAACCCACCAGCTCAGGTATATGTGGCTGGCACCTTAGCAGTCTCGCTTTGTTGCCCTCAGTAGAGTGCTGTGGCATCACAGCTTACAGCAAGCTACAACTCTTGGGCTTAAGCGATTCTCTTGCCTCAGCCTCTGGAGTGGCTGGGAGTACAGGCCCTGCCACAATGCCCGGCCATTTTTTTGTTGTAATTCTCACTGCTGTTTTACCTGGCCTGGCCCAGGTTCAAACCCACCGCCCTTGGTATATGGGGCCGGTGCTTTTCAAGGAAATAACATACTCATGAGCCAGGTATGCTGGCTCACACCTGTGATTCTGGCACTTTGGGAGACCCAGGCAGAGTGAGATCCCATCTCTCAAAAAAAAAATCGGGCTTGGCACCTGTGGTTCAATGGGCTAAAGTGCCAGGCATATACACCTGAGCTAGCGGGTTCAAATCCAGCCTGGGCCCGCCAAACAACAACAATGGCTGCAACCAAAAAATGGCCAGGCGTTGTGGTGGGCGCCTGTAGTCCCAGCTACTTGGGAGGTAGAGGCAGGAGACTCGTTTGAGCCCAGGAATTGGAGGTTGCTGTGAGCTGTGATGCCATAGCACTCTGTCCAGGGTGACAGCTTGAGGCTCTATCTCAAAAAAAGGAAAAAAAACTCTTTAAACATACATTCTGGTAATGACAGAAAAATATACCTAGCTAATTGCCTAAGTATTTCCCTACATGCAAGATTTTCTGAAATGAATTCCACAGATTAGTTTCATTTCGAAGACAGATTTCATTCCCCCATGCTGGGAGTGGAGTGGCATGATCGGATCTTTGCTCTCTGAAGCCTCAAAGTACTGGGATTATAGATGTGAGCCTCCTGACCTTGAATATACACCTTTTTTTTTTTTTTTTTTTTTAGAAAGAGTCTCATTTTATTGCCCTCGGTAGAGTGCCGTGGCATCACACAGCTCACAGCATCCTCCAACTCCTGGGCTTAGGTGATTCTCTTGCCTCAGCCTCCTGAGTAGCTGGAACTACAGGCGTCCACTACAATGCCTGGCTATTTTTCTGTTTTGCAGTTCAGCTGAGGCCGGGTTTGAACCTGCCACCTTTGGAATACGGGGCCGGCGTCCTACTCGATGAGCCACAGGAGCCGCCCCATTCCTATCTTCTCTTGAGACACACTGAGTCTGGCTCTGTCTCCCTGGGTAGAGTGCCATGGCATCCTAGTTCCCGGCAACCTCATACTCGAGTTGACCAATCCTCTTGCCTCAGACTTACCAGTTGCTAGGACTACAGACACCTGCCACAGTGCCTGGCTAGTATTTCTATTGCTAGTAGAGACAGAGTCTCCCTGTTGCTCAGGCTCCTTGAACTCTTTCTTTTTTTTTACAGTTTGGCTGGGGCTGGGCTTGAACCTGCCATCCTCAGTATACGGGGCTGGCGCCCGACTCACTGAGACACAGGCGCCGCCCCAACTCCCTTGAACTCTTTAAGTTCAGGGATACAATTGCCTTGGCCTCCTAGATTGCTGGGACTATAGGCCACCATCCTAGCCTTACGTGTCTTTTTGAACACAAGCATGCACCTAACAGGGTAGAGGAAGTTTTTCTTCCCCAACAATCTACTGGCTTTTTTTTTTTTTGCAGTTTTTGGCGGCGGTCACATTTGAACCCACCACCTCTGGTATGTGGAACCGGCGCCCTACTCCTTGAGCCACAGGTGCCACCATCTTCTGGCATTTTTTTTGGAGTAGACCACCTGCTCCCGTTTGCAGAAGGTACAGTTGATTGAACCGTCTGCCACCAATACAACCCTCCTAGATTGCATTTTCACTGCTACTGTGCTGTTGTCCCATTTCCTCTTTGCTTGAATGAATATGTACCTACAAAACATTTTTGTGCTTCTGATGTGCAGAAAATAACTCACTGCAAGGGACTTACCAAGATCTGGGAAGCGGCTCTTAGCGTGTGTTAGAAACCTGACAGCCAAGTTCATCCATGGGATCTTGAGGCTTTGGGGAGGCCAAGGAGCGACTGCACTCCAGCCTGGGTCACATAGCAAGAGTCTCTTAAAGAAAACTAGCAATAGCTCAGTGCCCATAACTCAGTGGTTACAGTGCAGGCCACACACACGAAGGGTGGTAGGTTTGAACCCAGCTGGGGCCTACTAAACAACCACAAAAAAACAGCCAGACATTGTGGTGGGCATCTGTAGTCCCAGCTACTTGGGAGGCTGAGGCAAGAGAATCGCTTAAGCCTAAGAATTTGAGGTTACTGTGAGCTGTGACTCCACAGCACTCTACCAGGGGCAACAAAGTGAGACACTGTCTCAAAAAGAAACAAAAAACTAGGAACTACACTGGTAAATGTCAGTGTTAGATGTATCTATCATGGGATAAAAACCTTAGATATATTAAGAAAAAATGATCGGCTTGTTGCCTGTGGCTCAAGCGGCTAAGGTGTCAGCCACATACACCTAAGCTGGAGGGTTCGAATCCACCCCGGCCTCCCAAACAACAATGTCAGGCAAAGACAGACATGACATAGTTGGTCTGGTCTGTTTTTTTTTTTTTTTTGGTAGAGACAGAGTTTTACTTTATCGCCCTCGGCAAAGTGCTATGGCATCACACAGCTCACAGCAACCTCCAACTCCTGGGCTTAGGCGATTCTCTTGCCTCAGCCTCCTGAGTAGCTGGGACTACAGGTGCCCACCACAAGGCCCGGCTATTTTTCTGTTTTTGCAGTTCAGCGAAGGAAGGGTTTGAACCCGCCGCCTTTGTTATATGGGGCCGGCGCCCTATTCCATGAGCCACAGGGGTAGCCCTGGTCTGATCTGTTTTAGGTCCTTCCTGACCTTCATCCCTTCTCCTATTCTGTTTTGTAAATTTTGCCCCCACCCTAAAGATGCCTATCTTAAGTAATTTACTTAGGTTGATTTGGAAGATAAACATTTAAATTAAAATGTTAATTGTGTGAGTCATACGTTCTGCTAATTATTAAGGGTAAACATAACCTTCCCTTTGAACTCAAATGTATAAAACTAATGTTAGAAATGGAAAAACAGGGGCGGCACCTGTGGCTCAAAGGAGTAGGCGCCAGCCCCACATGCTGGAGGTGGTAGTTTCAAACCCAGCTCTGGCCAAAAACTGCAAAAAAAGAAATAGAAAAACAGTGTGCCACACCTTTGGGGGGCAAAACACGATTGTAAGAGGGACTTTACCTAACAAATGCAATCAGTGTAACCTGGTTTCTCATACCCTCAGTGAATCCCCCCCAAAAAAAAAAAAAAAAAATTAAATAGAAAAACAAAACAGGGCGGCACCTGTGGCTCAGCGAGTAGGTCGCTGATCCCATATACCAAAGGCAGCGAGTTCAAATCTGGCCTCGGCCGAACTGCAAAAATGGAAAAATAGCCGGGGGTTGTGGCAGAAACCTGTAGTCCCAGCTACTCAGGAGGCTGAGGCAAGAGAATCGCCTAAGCCTAGGAGCTGGAGGTTGCTGTGAGCTGTGTGACGCCATAGCACTCTACTAGGGCAACAAAGTGAGACTCTGTCTCTACCAAAAAAAAAAAAAAAACAAAACAGTCCTAGGCTATTCTATTTTTTTTTTTTTTTTTTTTTGTAGAGACAGGGTCTCATTTTATCCTCCTCCGTAGAGGACCGTGGCATCACACAGCTCACAGCAACCTCCAGCTCCTGGGCTTAGGTGATTCTCTTGTCTCAGCCTCCTGAGTAGCTGGGACTACAGGCACCCACCACAACGTCTGGCTACTTTTTTGTTGCAGTTTGGTGGTGGCGGAATCCAACCCGCCACCCGTGGTATAGGGGGCCGGCACCCCACCAACTGAGGCACAGTGGCCGCCCCCTAGGCTACTCTTACTGTTCTCCAGAATCCTGGCCTTCTGACAAAGTTTAGTAGACCAATCCCAGTCTCTACCTATTGACTGACAGTAACAGGTGGCTGACCCTCTTTGTCTAGTAACACTTTGCTCCCTGGAAAGATAATTCCAGAAGGGTATGTATAGGACTTCACAATTTGGCAGGTAGGGCAGAGAAACTACCCGATGTGCAAACCAAAGCTTATTGAGGTGAAGTGCTTGGTGTTTGAGTTTACATTCAGTAAAAGTTCAAAGGCAGAATTCAAGATAAATTAAAGGCCCTGATCCCCACGCTTTGGAAGGCAGAGTGGAGATAGAATCACTTAGACCAGGTCCAGGACCTGGAGGTTATAGTGAGATCATACCACTCCACTCTGGACGAGAGCAATCTATGCCTCCCAGAGTGCTAGGATTGCAAGTGTGAGCCATTGAGTCGAATCCATTGAGTCGTCTTCTAAATGTTTACTGATCTATGTTGTTTAACCCAGGCCATTAGGCCTATGGGTGCCCTATAGTTTGGGTTTTGCTGGTTGCACAACTTGCTGTGCTTTTCTTTGTTTGTCTTTTAAGACAGAGTCTCACTTTGTCGCCCTCGAACTTGCTGTTTTGTTCCTCCATCCTCTGTGTTTCCTGCCATTTGACAGCTACATCTCAGGACTAGGCCAGACTTACTAGTACTTTCTTGTGCACTCTGCAACATTTGATTCCCTATTTAAAAAAAAAAAAAGCTCGGTGCCTGTGGCTCAGCGGGCTAAGGCGCCAGCCATGTGCACCTGAGCTAGCAGGTTCAAATCCAGCCAGGCCCACCAAACAACAATGACGGCTGCAACCAAAAAACGGACGGGCATTGTGGCGGGCGCTAGTAGTCCCAGCTACTTGGGAGGTGGAGGCAAGAGACTCGCTTGAGCCCACGAATTGGAGGTTGCTGTGAGCTGTGATGCCACAGCACTCTAACCAGGGTGACAGCTTGAGGCTTTGTCTCAAAAAACAACAAAAAAAGAATGATGTGTCAAATCCACATGGAATATCTACCTCATCGTTCAACTTTAGCATGTTATGAAACTGAAAAATGCCTGTGTTTCATTTGCATGAATATAGTTAATGATCCTTATAACTTATTGCAAAGTGTCATTTAAAAATAATAGCTTTAGCACAGAGATTTTGCTGATGCAAGATACAATGAAAAGAAATGGGAGCATGTGCATCTGTTAATATGCTTTTTTAATCTGTGCAATAAACCCTTCATGTTTTCCTGTCATAGAAGGTTCACTGTCTGTACATACACTCACTAAATTTACTAAATTCAGTCCAACATCATGACATTTGTCTTGAAAGCTTTTGAAAATACCTATTTTCCTGTGTTCTGTTCACCACAGTGCCCAAACTGAGTAACTCTTTGTAGCAAAGAAAATTTTCTGTTATGACTGGAATAAAGTATAAAACCTGCACTGGGTCAGTAGTTACCCATTGATTCATAAATAACATATACATATATACACACACACATACATACAGTCTCCTATTGAAGTATCGTGGGAAGTTGTTCTGTTCGGTTGAAGGCTCATTCATGCTTCTACTGAGTTATGGTTCTCCTTGAAAGGGGCAGTTGTTTGTACTTTGAAACGTTATTGGGGTCTAAGCACCCTACAGCTTGGACAATGCATTCTTTCACTATTTCTGTATCACCGAATGGCTTCTCTCTTTTTCCTGAGTATATAAGCTACTTTATAAGTTTACTTTAATGGCATTACTTCCAGGTCTTATTGCTGCTAGGCTGAATTGTCTTTGCTCTTGTTTTTCATCTTTTAATTTCTACAAGACAACTGTTCATACCTCTCCCTCTAATTAAAAATTTCTGTGGTCCTTATGAGTGCTATAGTGCTGATGAGCATTGAATTTCTTTAATGTTGACATTTCAGTTTCACAAAGCAAGCACAGAATTTTATCTTTAGGAGAAAAAAGATAATATTGCTCTTCCCAGTTCATTAAATACCTATTTTCTTCCTCCAGTGTTCTCTTGATTATCTTTGACATGATGGGCTCTTAAGCAAAAAGAATTTAAAAATGCTGTTGGGACTCAGTGCCTGTAGCTCAAGTGGCTAGGGCTCCAGCCACATACACCAGAGATGGTGGGTT
Organism: Arctocebus calabarensis; assembly: GCA_963573935.1. Classification (NCBI taxonomy): domain Eukaryota; kingdom Metazoa; phylum Chordata; class Mammalia; order Primates; family Lorisidae; genus Arctocebus; species Arctocebus calabarensis. The sequence goes on from CAUYON010038429.1 coordinate 8,104, forward strand.
CAAATCCAGCCCTGGCCTGCCAAACAACAATGACAACTACAACCAAAAAATAGCTGGGCATTGTGGCAGGTGCCTGTAGTTCCAGCTACTCGAGAGGCTGAGACAAAAGAATTGCTTAAGCCCAAGAGTTTGAGGTTGCTATGAGCTGTAACACCGTGGCACTCTCCCCAGGGCAACAACTTGAGAGTCTGTCTCAAAAATATATATATATATTGTTGGGGGCTGAGTGCGATGGCTCATGCCTGTAATCCCAGCACTCTGGAAGGCTGAGGCAGGTGGATTGCCTGAGCTCATGGGTTCAAGACAATCCTGAGCAAGAGTGAGACCTCCTCTCTAAAATTAGCCTGGCATTGTTGTCAGTAGTCCCAGATCGTCAGGAGGCTGAGGCAAGAGGGTCACTTAAGCCCAAGAATTTGAAGTTGCTGTGAACTATGATGCCATGGCACTTTACCAAGGACCACAGAGTGAGACTCTGTCTCAAAAAATAAAATAAATAAATAAATAATACTGTCAAGCTGTGCGACTATTCACAAATTCCACTTCAAACAAAAATACAGTGCACCCTTGTCAAAAGCAGATAACAGACTAGTGTACTCCATTCCCATAAACTTGCCAACCAGCCTCGTACAGTAGTGATGCCAGTTAAGCAGGGGTAGTTAGAGCTAAATCATGAGTGAAGTAGTGTCAATTTAGCCCTAATACACCAATTGCACAGTCAGTCTAGGAGAATTATTTCACTGAAATTTAGTTTATTCTTCACTATTTTAAATATCTTAATTTTAAAAATTAAACAAAAATGTAAATATGAACAAAAATGTATCAATAAAAAATAAAAGGATTTGTTTTGTAAAATTTGAATTCAGTCAAAAGGCCACACATAGGGACCTAAAAGGCCACAAGTTCCCCACCCTTGACCTAAATGCATCATATTTAAATTGCTAAAAACCAAAGATAAAAGGGAAATCATTAAAATAACAATATATCTTTTTTTTTTTTAAGAGTCTCACTCTATTGCCCTTAATAGAGTGCAGTGGATTCATGGTTCACAGCAATCTCAAACTCTTGAGCTTAAGTGAGCCTCTTGCCTCAGCCTCCTGAGTAGCTGAGACTACAGCCACCCACCACAATGCCTGGCTAGTTTTTCTTTTTTTAGTAAAGATGGGGTCTCACTCTTATACAGGCTGGTCTTGAACTCCTGAGCTCAAGCAATGTACCTACCTCAGCCTCCCAAAGTACTAGGATTACAGGCATGAGCTATCAGGACTGCTTATTTTTAAAATCTTAATTAGAGAGCTGAGATAAGCAGGCATAAGCTCATGCCTATAACTTTGAGAAGCTGAGGCAGGAGAATTGATTAAGTTCAAGTTTACAGTGAACTGTGTGCACACCACCATACTCTAGCATGGGCAACAGAATGAGATCTGGTCTCTTAAAAAAAGGTGGGGGTGTTAAATAATTGCAAAACTTCATCTCCCGCCTCAGCGCCTGTGGCTCAACAGGCTAAGGCGCCAGCCATGTACACCTGAGCTGGCAGGTTTGAATCCAGTCCCGGCCGCCAAACAATGATGGCTGCAAACAAAAACCAGCCGGGTGTTGCGGCGGGCGCCTGTGTTCCCAGCTACTTGGGAGGCGGAGGCAGGAGACTCACTTAAGCCTAGGAATTGGAGGTTGCTGTGAGCTGTGATGTCATGGCACTCTATCCAGGGTGACAGCTTGAGGCTCTGTCTCAAAAAAAAAAAAAAAAACACTTCATCTCCCTATCCCAATTATCCACTGAAAAGCTCAAACTTATGGCCCTCCCCCTACAGCTCTTCACGCCAGAGCAGTAACACCTTATTGGCTATTGTACCATCCCATCACCTCCCCTAACCAAACCTATATAAGGTGCCCTTGTCTTTTGTTCTCTCTCTTCTCTTCTCTCTCTCCCCCTGTGTGTCTCATGTCTCTGTCTCTCTGTCTCTCTCTCTCTCTCTCTCTCTCCCTTCTCTCCTCTCCTCTCTTCTCCCATCTCTCTCCCCCTCTCTCTCTTCCCTCCTCCTTAATGCTGCTCCGCAGCATCCCTCACCAATAAAGACCTTTGTACAAGCCTTGGTGTTCTGTGAGGTTTCTGCCAGTCAAGTGCCCCCCTTTCATTTGGTGTCAGAAGTGGGATCTAATTAGGGAAAGCCCCGAAATGTAGCTTCCACCCCTTCCACAGGGTTTTAGCTCCTGGAGGCTCTCCCTATCTTCTCACACTCCTGGCATTCACCACCATATCTGCTTATGTCCATCCACCAAGGCACCATAACCAGCACTCAACACCAACCTCCTCCGAACTCCGTAAATACCCCATGGGAGTGAATTTTCGCTAATCGTGGGCTAGGCTGCTTACATTCCTGGTGATTCACCCATTTCTTGAGGCTTGAGTTCCCAATTCCCCTTAACCTTGTGTGGCCCAGCTCAGTGTTTCCATGCCTCACACGAAAATTCCTGGCACCAAGTCTCAAGCTCTCCTTGGCCCCAAGGGTCTGACACAGATTTAGGATAGTAACGGCTGTCGTGGACTATGTCCTTGTTTTCTCAGCCAGCAACAAAGAAGGGGAGACATCCCCCACTTAGTCCTGGTCCTCGCGTGATTCCGCTCACGCTTTATTTCTGCAACAAATCGCCATGGGTGTAGGCTGTTCTATCCCACCTAATTCCCCCTTAGGGTACTTATTATGCCACCTGGTAAAATTTAAATTAAACTTAAAAACCAAAAGAATTAAACTCTCTACCCAGGTTTCGCCACTTTACAAGCTAAAAAACCAAAGTATCTAGCCAAGCTATAATTCATTTAATTTTTCTTTAATCCAAAACTTATATAACTATTGTAAGTGCCTTGGCAAATGGATCGAGGTCCCCTATGTTCAGAACTTCTCCTATCTTAAAACCAAGCCTAATTTATGTTCAGGTAATTCCAACATTCTTGTAACAAAGAACTCTTTCTACCCTCTATCTCCCTAAACAAAACCTATTCAAACCTTCTGCCATACTTGGCTCCTCCCTCAACCACACAATTGCCTCCACCCTCTGTCCCTCCTACTTCCCCAGCAACCAATCTAAACTCATCTCCTAACTCCTCCCCTCCAACTGACCTTCAGAGTTCTTCCTGCTGTCTCTCAGTCCACTTCCAACTGCTCCAAGAAACACTTCCAGACCTCTTTACCCCCTTCTTCCTCTAGCTCCTCCATATAATTCTACAGTAACTTCCACTACTTATCCTTAACTTCCCTCCAGTCCCTATGCCCAATCCCATTCCCTTCGGTTTCCAAAATTAAAAAAAACCTTCAACTCTCTCTCACTTCCTAGCCCCACTCTGTGAAGTAACGGATGCAATTTCTGCATATTCCTTTCCCATAGCTAAACTCACACACCTTAAAGTTAACCTAAGTTCCTTTACTTCTAATCCTTCTCATTTTATTCAAAAGTTTCAATTTATTACTATATCCTATCAACTTACCTAACATAATGTTTTTATTGTTTTAACTAATTCCCTAACCTCTAACGAGCTCAAATGAGTGTGAGAGAGGGCGAAAGAGGCAGCAAATCAATTTCATATGTCAAACAATGAGCATCCTACAGGTAACACCATAGTCCTTAACTCCCAACTCCATTAAATTATAATAATAATGTGGAAAGAGAAGTAAAGACATTTTTATTACCTGCATTCTTTGCGGACTTAGAGCTTCCACCAAAAAGGCTATCAATTATGATAAACTAAAGAAAGTCATACAAAATAAGTCTAAAAATCCTTCAGCCTTCCTCCAACGCCTTACTGAGGCTTTTATTAAGTATACTAATTAAAATCCTAAAACAATAAGTAGGAAAAACATTCTCATAACTTATCTCTTTAACCAAAGTTACCCCGACATTAAACTTAAGCTAAAGCACTTGGAGCACAGACCCCTGACACCCTAGGCCATGATCTTAAACACAGCCTTTAAGACAGTGTCTCTAAGGCCATCGTTTCTAACCTGCCTCAGTCAGAAGCCAAAGGCTGTTTCATAACTCAACCACCTGGACCATGCTACAAATGCAGTAAAGAATCCACTGGGTACGATGTTATCCCAATCCTAAGCCCCCACCAGGGCTATACCTTCTCTACAAAAGAAAAGGCCATTGGAAAGCTGACTGCCCCTTGGCCCAGAGAGGCCATAGGGCCAGCCGACCACGGCACCTCCAGCAGACTTGTTAAAGCTTGCCTCTTCTGAAGACTGACGAGACCTGGCTTCTCTCACCCAACGAAGATCATCTCTACAGAGCCAAGAGTAACTCTGATGGTGGCAGGTAGGAAGATCGCCTTCCTATTAGACACGGGAGCTAATTTTACAGCTGTCAAAAAGGTCAGTAATCCTTATCTCCCTGTCACTCACCTCTATTGCCAGAGTAAAAGGTTTTTCCCACCGTCCACTTCAAATTCCTTTTTTTAAAAATACTATATAATTTGCAATTTCTCATTTATGCATTCCTTTAATATTACCTTTCGGTCCAATTCCCCTTCTGGGACATAACATACTTTCCAAATTAGGTACCACCCTCACTTTTAATTTTAAATTAATAAATGCTGACCCATCTCCTTCTGCCTCACTCTGCCTCGTCCCTTCCCAAGCCATCAAAGGCCCATCACCCTGACCATTCCACCAGAACAAGTAAATCCTAAGGTTTAAAATACTAAAACCCTCTCAATTTTCTCCTACTCTCCAATTCTTGTTAAACTACACCCTAATTGCCAAAAACCTATTTGCCTTCACATGGACTGACCCTACCTCTCAAACTTCTTTCCAACTTACATAAACTGTACTCCCCCAGGGGTTTTATAACAGCCGCCACTTATTTAACCACACATTATTACAAGACCACCAATCCTATGATCCCTCTCCTTCAACCTTAGTTCAATATATCAGTGACTTCCTACTCTATAATCCCACCTTACATAACTCTAAATACAACACCTATTCCCTCCTTAATTTCCTTACAAGTAAGAAATATAGAATCTCTCCCTCAAAAGTTCAGTTATTCCAACAAAAAATCGTCTTAGTGTCCTTTTATCCCCAAACTTCAAAGCTATTACCATAGACAAAAAAAGCCTTCTTCGTAATTTTCCTCTACTCACTGCAAAACAAAAACTCCTCTCCTTTTAAAATTAGCTAAATACCTCAGAGCATAGATTCCCAACTTTTCTCTCCTAACTACTCCTTACTCAAAGTGACTCTCATGAGCCCCTCCTAACCTCCATTTCCACTTCTTTTAAATCTCTACAACGTTCTTTATTTAGAAGCTCCAGGCTTTCACCTTCCTGATCTTTCTTGCCACTTCCTCCTATATGTCACAAAAACCCGTGAGTTTACTCTCAGCATACTTAAACATCAGCTAGGCCCCACCTTTGCTCCAGTTGCCTATCTCTCAAAACAGTTAGATCACACTGTTCAAAATTAGGCCCCTTGTCTCAAAGCGTTGGCAGCCACAGTTACTCTAATACAAGAATTAAAAAAAACTCACTTTCAGTTCCCCTACTACTATCCTGTCCCCTCATTCTCTATCTGATCTTTTAGCATACAAAAATCTTCAAACCCTACCACCATGCCATATTATTAATCTTCAAACCTCTCTCTTATCTGACCCATCATTATTATTTTTTTTTTTTTTGAGACAGAGCCTCAAGCTGTCACCCTGGTAGAGTGCTGTGGCATCACAGCTCACAGCAACCTCCAATTCCTGGGCTCAAGCGAGTCTCTTGCCTCCGCCTCCCAAGTAGCTGGGACTACA
>CAUYON010038430.1:0-41130 GCA_963573935.1 Arctocebus calabarensis
TTTTATATGGAATCAGAAAAAACCTCGAATAGCAAAGACATTACTTAGAAATAAAAACAGAGCAGGAGGAATCATGCTACCAGACCTGAGATTGTACTATAAATCGATAGTGATCAAAACAGCATGGTACTGGCACAAAAAGAGAGATAGATGTATGGAACAGAATAGAGAACCAAGAGATGAACCCAGCTACTTACCGCTATTTGATCTTTGACAAGCCAATTAAAAACATTCAGTGAGGAAAAGATTCCCTATTTAACAAATCGTGCTGGGTGAACTGGCTGGCGACCTGTAGAAGACTGAAACTGGACCCATACCTTTCACCATTAACCGAGATAGACTCTCACTGGATCAAAGAGTTAAACTTAAGACATGAAACTATAAAAATATTAGAAGAAAGTGCAGAGAAAACTCTTGAGGGAATTGGGCTGGGTGAATTTTTTATGAAGAGGACTCCCCAGGCAACTGAAGCCGTATCAAAAATGCACTACTGGGACTTGATCAAACTAAAAAGCTTCTGCACTGCTAAGAACACAGTAAGCATAGCAGGCAGACAGCCCTCAGAATGGGAGAAAATATTTGCAGGTTATGCCTCAGACAAAGGTTCAATAACCAGAATACAGAGAGAACTCAAGCGTATTGGCAACAAAAGGGCAAGTGATCCCATCTCAGGGTGGGAAAAGGACTTGAAGAGAAACTTCTCTGAAGAAGACAGGTGCAAAAATGCTCACCATCCTTAATGATCAGAGAAATGCAAATCAAAACTACTTTGAGATATCATCTAACTCCAGTAAGATTAGCCCACATAACAAAATCCCAAAACCAGAGATGTTGGCGAGGATGTGGAGAACGGGAAACACTTCTACACTGTTGGTGGGAATGCAAACTAATACATTCCTTTTGGAAAGATATTTGGAGAATACTTAGAGATCTAAAAATAGATTTGCCATTCGATCCTATAATTCCTTTATTGGGTATATATTCTGAAAACCAAAAATCACATCATAATAAAGATATTTGTACCAGAATGTTTAGTGCAGCCCAATTCATAATTGCTAAGTCGTGGAAGAAGCCCAAATGCCCATCGACCCATGAATGGATTAATAAATTGTGGTACATGTATACCATGGAATACTATGCAGCCTTAAATAAAAATGGAGACTTTACCTCTTTTGTGTTTACATAGATGGAGCTGGAACATATTCTGCTTAGCAAAGTATCTCAAGAATGGAAGAAAAAGTATCCAATGTACTCAGCTAATTTATAGCTTTCATATGAAGGCTAAAACCTAATTATAGCACAAGAATACAGGGAAAAGGGCAAGGGAGGGGCGGGGAGGAAGGAAGATGGGTGGCGGGAGGGCAATTGGTGGGATCACACCTACGGTGCATCTTAGCAGGGTACTGGTGAAACTTATTAAATGTAGAGTATCAATGTCTTTATATAGTGATTAAGAAAATGCCATGAAGGCTATCTCTAACAGTATGATCAAAATGTTTCTGATTGTATATGAAGCACATTGTGCCCCATGATTGCACCAATGTACACAATTATGATTTAATAAAATTATTAAATAAATAAAATTGTAATACATACTGATAACGAAAAGATGAAGACAAGTCATGCTGAGCACCTCTTACAACTGCACAACTCAAATGCGACCTGAGTTTTACAAATTTATTTATTTATTTAGACAAAATCTCCCTATGTTGCCCTCAGTAGAGTGCCGTAGCATCACAGCTCTCAGCAACCCCAAACTCTGGGGCTTAATGGATTCTCTTGCCTCAGCCTCCCGAGTAGCTGGGACTATAGGCACCTGCCACAATGCCCGGCTATTTTTTGTTGCAGCTGTCATTGCTGTCTGGCTGGCCCTAGTTTGAACCAGCCACCCTCAGTGTATGTGGCTGGTATGGTAACACCATACACTGTGGCTCAGTGTATGGTGTGCTGCGGGTGCCACGCCACAGACTTTTACTAATTTAATACATTATTTTTCTTTCTTAAACTGTGCACATTATTTTGGCACCCTTCGTATATTTTATGCCCAGCTTTGGCTGAGGCTGCAAGACAATAGAGACTGCATACCGAAGTGTGAGGCAGCCCTGCAGGTCTTGCACAAAGAGAAGGTGGAGACCCAGCGTTACAGCAAAATGCCCAGCCCCATCCAGCCTGCAAAGGAGATTATGGAGATGAAGAAGCAGGTGAGCTAGAAGGTGAATTATAGACAGAATGATCCAGCATCACCAATGGTTTTAATGTGGCCCTGTGAATAACTTGAAATCTGTCCTCTGGGAGACAAGCTCCAGATTAGTGCTCAACTCCCATGGGGCATCTGAACAACTGCGGCTGGCTGGCAAAATAAAGAAGGTGACTTCGGGATCAGCTGGCACACCCAAAGCTAGTTTGGGCAGAGGACCTGTCTCTCTAAACCAGTCATGGGTGGTCAGAGGACACTGCTGCAGTGGGACAGTCTGGAGGCAGTAGGGAGTGTCAGTAGAAGGAAGCCAGAGCTTTATCCTCAGAGGCCTTCCACTGTGCAAGGAAAGGTAAGTGACCAGCCAGGGAAGAGTTGCATTTGTCCATGCCAAGGAACGTGCAAGTGAGAGATGGTAGAGGCCCCAAGGAACCCTCACAACAGCCTACAGGATGAAAAATGAGCTGTGAACACCTGCCAGATGCCAACTCACAGCAGGACTCATTGAGTAAAACCTCCCTGCCACTTGCCTCTTCCCCTCCTCCACCTACCTTGAGGAGTCTGACTTCAAGGCTAGCTAACTATGGGAGGGGCAAGGACACAGGTTGGGAACTGGGGAGGAACCCACTGTGGCCTCCTTCACGGCCGCAGGCAGCTGGCCTGACACAAGCCGGAGGGAAGATGGTGATAGTTATATCTTCGAATGAAATCTAAAGTCCAGGGACAAAGAGTTCCAGTTCTGAAATGGCACATACACAAGCAAGCTGGCTTCGTCCCCCCTCCACATACTCACAAGCACAGAAAACCAAAAACAAATACACAGTGCTGGGATTATCACTGGAACTATCTCAGAACCTAAATACGAAGATGAGACTATTCCCAGGGCCACGGAGAAGTGAGAAAACTATGAGCAGAGGGTAAGAGAATCAAACCTCCACATCTTTGATGACTCCCACCAATCTGTCTGGCGCCAAATGGGTGGAAAATTCCCCCCGAATTCACTGTCTGTGTGCTGGAAGAAGTGACGTTAAGGTGGACAGCCAGTTTCCACACCATCCTGGGTTCCATTCAGGAACAGGAGAACTGCAAGCGGAGAGAGTGCCTGGACGGAAAAAATGCCCCAGAGACGGGCAGAGGTGAAAGGGCAGCCAAGACTACCGTCCTCAACCCCGGAAACTCAGCTCTGTAACTCCACCAAAGGTGATGGACCATCAGAGTGGCTGCTGACCAGCACTGTGCTGTGGGAGGTTTGTCCCACAGATCCCAGGGGCATGAGCCCCTAGCCAGCCTTCCCACACTGCTGGGATATTGCCTCTGCGACCTCCCCTATTTAAGATGGACAGCCTTCTGATTGTTTACTAGAGCCACCTAGAGCCACAAAGGAGGCAGGGACCTAGTGGCAAAGAACCATTAAGAAAATATATCCCGTAAAAACCCAATCAAGCAAGACAGAAAAGACTGGAATAAATAACCCTTCAATGCAAAGATAACAGATGTGCATCCACACAAAACAACAGCAAACAGTGGTCACCATCTCCCCAAAGGGACGAGACAAGGAACCAATAACTGATCCTAATGAGACACTGATATATGAGCTCTCTGATCCAAAATTGAAATCAGTCATTTTTAAGGAAACTCAGTGATCTGCAAAATAACACAAAAAAGCAATTCAGAAATTTACCAGAGAGGCCGGGCATGGTGACTCACACCTGTAATCCAGCACTTTGGGAGGCTGAGGCAAGATCATTTGAGGCCAGGAGTTAAGAGACCAACCTGAGCAAAAAGTAAGATAGGGTCTCCAGAAAAAAATACAAAAATCATTCAGGTGTGGTGGTGCATGCCTGTCATCCCAGCTACTCCGGAGGTTGAGGCTGGACAATCACTTGAGCCCAGGAGTTTGAGGTTGTAGTGAGTTATGATGATGCCACTATACTTTAGCCTGGATGACAGAAGGAGACCCTGTCTCAAAAATATAGAGAAAAATAAAAAAGAACTTTATCAGAGAAGTCATTTAACAAAGAAATAATTTCAAAAACCCAGAAATCTTGGAACTGAGAAATATATTTACTGAACTGAAAAAAAAAATCATTAGAGGCTCTCAATGGCAGAATGGATCAAGCAGAGGAAAGAATCAGTGAGCTTGGAGACTTGAAAATATACAGTCAGAGGAGGAAAAAAAAAGAAAGAAAAGCAACAAATCTTACAAGATATAGATAATTACCTAAAAAAGACCTAATCCAAGAATTATCGGTGTTTTCAAGAGAGAGAGCCAAGCAAGAACAAAAGGTAGGAAGCTTATTTAATAATAATAGTAGAAAACTTCTCAAAACTTGAGAAAGGTATCCAGCTACAGGAGGGTCAAAGAAACCAAACAGATCTGACTCCAATCAGACTCCCCCCCACTGGCATTCAATAATCAGAATTTCAAAGGCCAAAGACAAAGAGTGAATCCTAAAAGCAGCTAAAGAAAAGAAGCATAAAGAGGCCCCAATTCATCTGGCATCAGACTTCTCAGTGGAAGCCATACAGGCCAGGAGGGAGCGGAATAACATGTTTAAGATGCTGAAAGAAAATATCATTCAAGAATACTGTGTCCAGCAAAGCTATCCTTCAACTGTGAAGGAGAGATAAAATTTTCCAAACAAAAGCTGAGAGAATTCACCATATTGACCTATCTTACAAGAAATCCTAAAAGAGTTCTTCAATCTGAAAGAAAAAAACACAAACATGCAAAAAAGAAAAAATGTTTGAAAATGTAAAACCTATTGGTAAAATGAAGTATGTGGACAATCTCAGAACCTTCCAAGACTGCAATCACGGTGTACAGTCCACTCATAACTCTAGCAAGAAGCCCCAAAGAGAAATCTATCAAAAACAAGAATAGCTACAGCAACTAGCTAAGAGATAGGTAGTATAAAAAAAAAGTAAAAGTCAGAATGTGGGGGAGATGGAGCTAAAATATAGTTTTTTTTCATTTGTTCCTTTATTTCTATTATTTTCTTTCTGATCTAAGATAAGTTGTTATCCCTTTTTTGTCTTATCAAACTCACTTTTAATAAAAGTTATAGCATTAACTAGATACACAACAGTTATTGAAAAATCCATCCTCTTCCCTTTCCTGGTGAATAGAGAACATATAACAGAAACGCAAGAGATTCTGCAACCGTGACCTTGCTGATGTGGAATTCTCAAGCCTTTTAGGGGAACCTTTACGAATCCAAGTGAGCTATGAAATACCTTGATTGCTTTAACTCCAATGAACTATGGAAGTATAAGGAGGCTATGGTTCTTCATTATTCCTCAATAACAAAAATAAAACTGGAAACCTGGACTCCTGTTTGGCTGTTTACTGTATTAAATGTTAGAATAGAATTACTTAATGCTACACTTTTCAACCACTTCACGTATTCCCCTCTTGCTTTCTCTAGTGAACACCTATTCGGTTTGCCCCATATCCCTTTCCTTTTGACGTAAGACCCCCACTCAGCCAATGTGACTGATAGGAGTTATCATTGATAGTGCGTCTGATCCAGGGCTGGCCAAGTTCACAGTCCCCATCTCTTTTCTATAGGGACTAGTCCAGTGCAAGGGCAGATGATCCGGGGCAGATCAGAGTCCTTTTGTAGAGTTTGATTTGTGGACCCTGGAAAAGAAAGTTCTTTCCTTTTTGGATTACAGATCTTAAGGATGCAGGCCTGTAACTAGCTGACAGAGGCACATTATATGGAGGGGGCCAGCCTGAAAATGAAACCAGGAAATAGGAAAATAGAAGATGATGGTAAAGGGCACAGGTAACATCATCTGAGGCTTGGCACCCAGCTATGCTGGATGATATTACATTTTTGAGGTGGTAACGTCAGTGAATCAGTGCAAATGAAGTATTCCTTTCCTAAGGAATCAAACATAATTTGTTTTAGAACTAAATAGGACAGACTTAACAAAAGAAAAAGTTTTATCCTCAACTTTCCCAATAGACATTTTCTGGACAGGCTCCATGTTACATACAGAGTGTGTCAGTGGCCTTCAGAATGGACAGATGATATAAGTTGATTGAAAAGTCAAGTTTAAACATAAGTCTTTCCATTCTTTGTGCTCTAGAACAATTCCCATTTGTTATGCTCTCAGCTCATAACTGGTCCATTAAAATTTTCTTCTAAAAGTACCTTACATCAAGAGAATAACTTTCTTTGTACATATTCAAAAACAGAACTCATCCATTTTCTCCAGTGTTCCATGCAAGGGAAAAACGGGCCCAACCCAAGACATGTAGCAAAAACAATGATTCCTATTTTGGTTTCTCTGTTGTAGCGACCAGGGAAAAATCCTTTGTTGTTTTCATCTTGGTTTCAATAATGGTATCAATAATAGCTTCTTCCTCTGAATTTTTGATCTGGTATCCAACATTGATCTTTTATGTTCAAGAAACAGATATTGCAAAGCTTTGCAGTATCCTTCCTTCAAACACCGCAGAAGGGATTTTCCTTTCTGGAGCAAATAGTTCTGACCACCACAAACATTTGCGCTTCACATGTGCACATGCACACACTTACACACACCCTAGGAAAACACACCACCCTCTGGCTTGCCTTCGTATGGGGGATGACGGCTCCTCCCACCCGCTGCAGCCCCCCCCCCCCGCCTCCACCCTCCCACCTGCAAGGTTGAGACCAAGTAGGGAGGGAGAGAAGCCCGCCAGTTGTTATCCCTTGTTAATAACTTGTTCCATCTATGTTTTTGTAAGCCTCATAATAACCAGGACACAGAAAAACCTATAATAGATTCCCTAAAAATAAGGTTAAATGATCACACTAGCCTAGATATATCGACTAGAGAATATTTTGTAACCTAAAAGGACCCAGAAAAATCACAAGACTTGTTCTGAATTTCAACCCTAGACAGAGAAGAACTTGTCCCACAGGATACATTTAAAAGACAGTGGGAGACCCAACTTTCTTATGATGTCCATGGGTCATTGTTCAATGGAACAATGACGCAAGTGTTTGAGACGTGAAATCACACTGTTCTGCTATTCTCATTGGAAGAGTCACTAGAAGATAGATGGCTTAACAATATGTTTCTGAGTCTATAAAGGTTTATAGAGGAGGCCAGATTCATGCTTTGTCAGAACCAGAAGGAACATTTTGTATCAGCAAGTCCAACCTCTCATTTAACATAGGAAATGTAGGCCCAGAGAAATGTGAGGAACTTCTCCAAGCTCATTCATATACAGATACCAATATTATATATTTTATATTATATATTATAATATACGTAGAGCATCTGCTTACACCGGCCATATTTACTTACATACCTTCCTTTGCAGAGGCCAAATTTCGTCCTCTTTTCCAGCTCTCAGAGAGAGGAAAGCAAAATTGTAGGCAAGGCTCTTTATAGTACCCAAGAAAAGCTATGCTAAGAATCTGAATGTATCTTTGCCTCTTTCCTCCTGGGTTTGCGGTGTAGCCACTCTTATTTGAAGAAAGAATGCTCTATACCTGTCTCTGAGCACACCCCTAAAGATATGTACATTTTTTATTGTTTGCAATAGTCACCCTGTTTCTCAAAAGCTGTCCTAAGTTCATGCATTCACCTTCTCCAAGTCAGAGTCTCATACAAAGCTGGGAACAGAGGATTCAGCAAATGTTTGCAGATTAACATGCTGATTGGATTCCAGTCATGCTGCCTCTGTGCTTTTCATATGTCAACAACCCCACTTGCAGAGAAAGTAAAAGGCGACATTTCTGCGCATCCATGGGATTCGTGTCCACCTCTCTGCAGATCCCCAGCTCAGGGCTGCTGGGAGGAGGAGGAGCATGTCCCATTGGCGTGTAGAGCCTGGGCGGACAAGACCGTGGAGCATGTCCAGGAGGCACTGCTGCCCTGCCCGTGGCTACTTTTCAACCTGAGCTATTCTGTGGCTGTTGGTATAAAAGAAGCTCAACCCCTGGGTCACTTCCCATCTTAGGATGAAAAGGAAACGCTAACTTTCACTGGGAAACATATTTGATGTACCGTCCAGTCAAATTCCTGCAACAATGGACACTTTGTTTCTCTTCTCCTTTAAATCACACGGGTAGGCATCTGGTTTCTTTGGGATTTCATCCTCCTCCAACAGCTAATAAATAAATGCCTAGGGTTTCAATTAGAGGAGAGTGAAGAAAATCACTCAGTATATGTGATGTGGTCAGCTTGTCTGATTTCTTTCCTTTTTTTTGAGTTTCACCATGTCACCCTCAGTAGTGTGTCATGGTGTCACAGCTCACAGCAACCTCAAACTCTTGAGCTTAAGCGATTCTCTTACCTCAGCCTCCCAAGTATGGAGGACTACAGGTGCCCACCACAGCACCTGGCTATTTTTTTTGTTTTTGTAGTTGTCATTGTTGTTTGGCAGGCCCTGGCTGGGTTCAAACCCACTAGTCCCAGTGTATTTGGCTGGTGCCCTAACCTCTAAGCCACAGGGGCCGAGCTTTTTTTTTTTTTTTTTTTTTTTTGAGTCAGAGTCTCACTTTGTCACCCTCAGTAGAGTGCTGTGGCATCATAACTCACAGCAACCTCAAACTCTTGGGCTCAAGCAATTCTCTTGCCTCAGCCTCCCAAGTATTTGGGACTATAGGTGCCCGCCACAACACCTGGCTATTTTTTTAGAGATGAGGGTCTCACTCTTGCTCAGTCTGGTCTCACACATATGAGTTCAAGCGAGCCACTGCCTCTGTCTCCCAGAGTGCCACACCTGGTCTAGTTTCTAACAGCACAAGCCTAACAGCTATCATGTCAGCTCCGAGCAGCTGAGCAGACACTTCCCACCACTGCCTTGGGAGGGATTGCCTGCTCCCCTTTGTCCTGGCAGCTTGGCATGTGCCCCAGGCACCCAGAGAGGCAGTCAGGTGGGCTCTTAGCAGGGGACTCCCAGGAGCCACCTCGCCTGCACCAGGAGGGCAGAGACACCTGAGGCCAGAGGGTCACCTGCAGGGCCAGACCTACCTGACTCCATTCTCCCTTCCTCTACGTCCTGGACTATCTCAGAGGCACTGGAGCCCCTGAGGAAGGGCTGGTGGCTGAAGAGGTCGTCACACAGAAGGCTCCGGCACAGCTTGGTCAGGAAGCGGAGGACGTACCCGATGCTGTTCACCACGGGCACACTCCGCAGGTGCTGTTTGCCATCAAAGGACGCCGAGACTGGAAAACCACAGAGACAGCGACTCAGAGCTGGGCTCTGGAGAAAACAGAGTCGGGAATCCCCTCTGAGCATGGCCACTGCCCCTCATCTGGGACACCTCCCAAGGAGGGCAATATGGAGACCAAACCCGCAGCAGGAGGGCTCAGGGCCTCAAGCCAGCCAGTGTGCAGACGTTCCCCAAGTGCCTGAAAGAGCACCTACGGGGGGAAATCCCACCTATTAGAGGAGTCATGACATCATAAAATCTACCCCTCTGGGAGAGCAGCTGAGCAAGAGTGCCCCAAAATGTGTGCTGGGAGCGGGTTATGGGGCTCTGGGGTACTGTTCCCTACAACCCTGCAGGTGGCCACAGCCAGTTTGGTTTCTTTACCCCTGTGCCAGCACCTATGCTACCATGTTTTGTGTGTTGTGACCTTAGAATATTCAGAAAGCAGAACCCCAAGGACCGGGAACCTGGCTACTTCTCCTTGTGTTCCCTCCCTCCCTAAACTACTTTGGAACTGTCATGCAGCCTTGTCCAGCCTCCATATTACCTTCTGTAACATGAAAAACCACCTCTCCATGGTGGCTGTGTGAGGGGTCAGCCTAGTGGTTCGGCCTCCCTGGACACTCTGCTTGCCCCACTGTCCTGCATGGTGGTTGGTACTGTGACCAAGGAATGGACCAGGATAAGAAGATAAAGCCTGGCAAGGGCTGATGTCTTAGATGGGGGGCAAAAGAGAGCTCTTTTTTATTTATTTATTTTGAGACAGAGTCTCACTCTGTCACCCTGGGTAGATAGCTGTGGCATCACAGCTCATGGCAACCTCAAACTCTTGGGCACAAGTGATTCTCTTGCCTGAGCCTCCCAAGTAGCTGGGACTACAGGTGCCCACCACAACAGCTATTTTTTATTGCACTTGTCATTATTGTTTAGCTGGCCCAGGCCAGATTCAAACCTGCCAGCCTCGGCGTATGCAGTTGGCACTGTAATCACTGTGCTTTGGGCGCCAAGCCATAAAAGAGAACTCATTTTAATAAGGTGGCATTTGAGTAGAGACCTAAAGGACATCCGGGAGCCGGTCATGTGGACAGCTGGGGGAAGATCATTCCAGAAAGAGAGAACAACAGGAACTTGAGGCAGGAATGTGGTTAGGGGTACAGGAGACCAGCAAGGAGGCCGCTATGGCTGGAGCAGAGTGGGGAACACGAGGGTGGCCAGGAGGTTGAAGAGGTAGCCAGGGCCAGGTTTATAGGGTCTCTGGCCTGTGTAAGGACTTGGCTTTTCTACTCTGGGAGCCACTGGAGAGATTAGAGGAGGGATCTGACTTAGATTCTGAAAGGACCAGCATGGTGCTGTGGGTGGTGAAGGGTGGTCGGATCCTGGCGATACACTTGTGAAGACAGAGTAGCAGCATTTACTGACGGATTGAAAGAAGAGGGGCAGAAAGAAAAGATTCAAGTGGGAGGATTCAGATGGCCGGTCTTCCTATGCAGGACTGGAAGCTGCTTCTTCTCCAGACTGAGAGAAACTTTCAGCCCACAGCCTCCTATGGGCTGGTCACAGGGCGGACGCTCAAACCCTGGTCACACCTCCTGTCCCCGAGCCGAGTCCCAGTGCCTTTCTACTCAGGAAGACACCCACGGCCCTCCCCGACCACCTGCCCCAGGGCCTTACCTGACACCACCTCACCACCGAAGCCCGGCTTGACGAGGGAGAAGACCAGCTTCTGCTGGTGGGCGCAGTCGATGCAGGCCTGCACGGCCTGCTGCAGGACGGCCGCCGGCCGCTCGGGCCCGAAGTGCTCGGGCAGCTGCTGCACCTTCCTCCTCTCCAGGAAGGGCCCCGCGTTGGCCCGCTTGTTGATGTAGAGGCAGACTATGGAGACAGCAGGCCGCGGACGGCCGTTACTGCCGTTGAAACTGTCAGTTGGTGACACCCCGCCAGAGACACAGACTGGTCTGGAGGATTCCCGCGGGACTGAGGGAGATTAGGGTTCTGAGGGGCCCAGGAAATGGAAAGTCTTCAAAGAGAGCAGGCTTGTGCTGGGGAGCTAAGGGAGTCCGCTCTGAAAAAAATATCCGGCTACTCCTGTCCACCCGCCCTGCCCCCGCTCCCCAAAGCTACCAGCTAAACCCAAGAAGTATTGAAAACCAAGTTTCAACTAATCCAAGCTGTGAGACACAAGCTCACGTTCTCAGAGAATCTGCTCGTCCTGTCTGCTGTCTGGCTGACACACTAACTCCTTCAGAAGCGCCACCTCAACAGCAACCCTTCAGCTCACTCGGTGACTGTTAGGGGCAGCTCCCTTCTTCACTGGCCTCTGCTGACCTACCTGTGAGGGTCTGCGGGGACACTGCCAGGCTGGGGACAGTGGCTGCGTCCGGAGGAATGGAGCCGAGGTTGGGTTCTGGGGTGCTCCGTACAGGGAGGAGGGCTAGTGGTGTCATGAGGACCGGAGACTTGAGCTGCAAGAGAGAGCCCATTGGGTCAGTGGGAATCTGGAAAGCTCCCCGCAGCTTTATAGAATGTTGGCTGAGTGTCAGTTAACTGTCACTGCTCCACACACTCCAGGCTTTTCTGTGGTGTCACTCTGGGGCCTGAACTTCAGATTCAAGTTTCTGGTCAGGATCCAAATTTGGGGTCACACCCAGAGGTCCACTCTGTACCCTACCCTTATTGTGGAGCCACCCAGGACATGAACTGTCATTGAGTAGCAGTGGGTAGGGGAGCACGCAGAGATGCGTAGTTGAAACCGCCATCTCCCGAGTGAGGGTGCAGGATGGGAGGGACAGATTCCGGCCTGCCCCCGTGCTCCTGCTAGCCTGTGCTATCCTTTCCCTACATCCACCCGGGACTGACCCTCACTCTCTCCTCTCTCTCTGCCGAGCTCTCGGCTCGCAAAGATTACAGATCCTGTGGGGAAAGAGCAGGAGCCCCTCCTCCAAGGAGTAACAGATTGCTCAAGGTCCCTTTCCCACAGCGGACGCTCAACACCAGCCTGGATGTGGAACACGAGCATTTTCTGGCAGTGAGCAGCAACTACTCGGAAGGTCTCACTTGAAACCACAAATGAGGAGCTGAAAGGTGCTCTTCTGGGATAAGGTGGAAAAGGCTAGTTGATGATATCTACATCAACAAGTCACTCTCTATACCAGGTGTGGTACAGAGATACAGACACAAGCTTTTATTTATTTATTTTTTTTTTTGGTTGCAGCCATCATTGTTGTTTGGCAGGTCCGGGCTGGATTCGAACCTGCCAGCTCAGGTGTACGTGGCTGGCGCCTTAGCCTGTTGAGCCACAGGCGCCGAGCCACAAGCTTTTATTTTTAACTCTCCACCCTGAAACAATAAGTCAGGCACTTCCTCTCTTCACCACTGACCTACATCTAGACCCCACTCCAGGCCAACTAAGTCAGTCTCTGGGAGTGGGACTCCAGCATCAGGAGTCTAAAACAATACTCAGAGTCAGGTGCTATGGCTCACACCTGTAATTCCAGCACTCTGGGAGGCCAAAGCGGTTGGAATGCTTGAACTCATGAGTTCAAGATCAGCCTAAGCCAAGAGCAAGACACCTTCCCCCACCCACCCACCAGATCTCTAAAATAATAGCCCAGCATTGTGGTGGGTGCCTATAGTCCTAGCTACCCAGGAAGCTGAGACAAGAGAATCACTTGAGCCCAAGAGTTTGAGGTTACTGTGAGCTGTGATGCCACAGCTATCTACCCAGGGTGACAGAGTGAGCTAAAAAAAAAAAAAAAAAAAAAGATAATCAGATTCTAATACACAGTTAACGTTGAGGACCATTGCTGAACACTAGGGCTTTTCAACTTTTGCAGCCAACCTCCTGAGGGCCTCTTAAAATGCAGATTCTGATTTAGGAGTTGTAGGGTGGGCTCTGAAATTTTACATTACTAATGAGCTCCCCAGGGGCACTGATGCTCTGGTCCATGGACCATACTTTGAGCAGCAAGGTTGTACGTTGTGCTAACATGTGCAGTTCCCATCTACATCCTAACTTTCTCCCTGGATTTTTAGAATAGGATAACAATAGTAGTCATGAAAAAACAGTAGTTCAACTGCTAGTTACCCAATCATCCTATATTCATTCATTTATTTATTCGACAAATATGCATTGAGAACCCATTTCATGACACAGAACTCTTCTAACTGCTTGGAACACAACAGGGAGCAGAGTGGGCAAAAACTTTTGCTTACATGGGACTGCTACTCTGTTGAGGGGAGACAGATAATAAGTAGAATGAACGGCTCGGCGCCTGTGGCTCAGCGGGCTAAGGCGCCAGCCATGTAAACCTGAGCTGGCGGGTTCGAATCTAGCCTGGGCCCGCCAACTAACAGTGACGGCTGCAACCCAAACAGAAATAGCCGGGCGTTGTGGCGGGTGCCTGTAGTCCCAGCTATTTGGGAGGCAGAGGCAGGAGACTCGCTTGAGCCCAGGAATTGGAGGTTGCTGTGAGCTGTGATGCCACAGCACTCTATCCAGGGTGACAGCTTGAGGCTCTGTCTCAGAAAAAAATAAATAAATAAATAAAAATGAGTAGAATGAACAATGTATGTTAGAAGGTGATGGTGGAAATAAAGAGGGAAGGGGTAAGGGAAGTACAATTGACGAGTTTGTAGTTTGGGTTGGAATTTTAAAGCAGAGTGGTTCAGGCATTGCTGGGTGACAATGCACAAAGATTTGAAGGAGATGGTAGGAAACAAGTCATATAAATTACCTAGAATATTCCAAAGGCAATGAGAATGTCAAATGCAAATGTCCAAAGAGAGGATTATGCCCAGAGGGTTTGTACAAGTGCAGGGAGGCCAGAGGGAGAATGCAGAGGTAGTGAAGCCAGACTGGCAGGGCTTTGCAGGACACTGTGGCCTTTAGCTATTACTCTGAGCTCTTTTTCTTTTTTTTCTGAGACAGAGTCTCAAGCTGTCACCCTGGGTAGAGTGCTGTGGCATCACAGCTCACAGCAACCTCACACTCTTGGTCTTCAATGATTCTCTTGCCTCCACCTCCCAAGTATCTGGGACGACAGGTGCCTCCCACATCGCTAATTTTTTGGCTGTAGTTGTCATTGTTGTTTGGCAGGCCCAGGCTGGATTCGAACCCATCAGCTCCAGTGTATGTGGCTGGCGCCCTAGCCTCTGAGGTACAGGCGTTGAGCTCACTCTGAGCTCTTTTGAGCAGGGAAAATAAAAGGACCTAAACTAACATTTTGATAATCTTTCTGTTTGTTGTGTTGAAAAGAAAAGGGCAAAAGTAGGAGGACCACTGATCTAGAGCAGGTGAGAGATGACTGTAGGTTGAATCAGGGTGATACAAAGGTCACTATGAAAGTTCTGAGACAGACTGTGTATGGTCCATTAGCTCTGCTACTGTTTCCATCCAGGAGCGGCCCTTAGTCAGTGCCAGCTGTGGAGGTGGGAAGACAGCACTTTTGTGCAATGATTTTCTATGATTTTAAAAGTAGGTTAGATGAATCTCAAAGCACTGAGTGTTTGCAACAGGTTTTCAGGGTCCTTACAGATTGGGTTGAAATTTTAAAATAGGGTAATTCCTGATTGGAGTCAACTTAGGAAATAATGGGGAGAGAGGCATTGGATTTGGGTCCTAAAATCAAGTCTTTCAAGGAGATTTGTCATAAAGTGGAGCAGAGAACTAGCCACAGCACAAAGAAAAGTAAGATAAAAAGACCGTTTGCCCCACAATGAGATACCACTCACAGCCATTAGGATAGCTACTGTCAAAAATTAGTAACAACAACAACAAAGACAAAACTCCAGAAAATAGCAAATGTTGGTGAGCACACAGCATCTGGAACCCTTGCACCTTTGGGGGAAAATAAAATGATGCAGCGGCTGTGAAAAACAGTATGGCAGCTCCTTGAAAAATTAAACACAGAATTGCCAAATGACTCAGCAATTCGATTTCTGAATGTGTACCCCGAAGAACTGAAAGGATTTTAAGGAGCTCTTTTACACCCATGTTCATAGCAACAATATTTACAATAGGCCAAAAGTCAAATTCATAGAGACAGAGAGTACAATCGTGGTTGCCAGGGCTGGGGGAAAGTGAGACTGGGGAGTTTGTGTTTAATGAGTACAGAGTTTCAGTTTTACAAGATAAAAAAGTCTGGAGATTGGTTGCCCAACAACCTGACTGAAATACAGACTTGGAAATAGTTACAATGGTGAATTTTGTGTTGTGCGTTTTTCAGCATGATTCATTTTGTTTAAATTTTAACAATTTTTTTTGTTTGTGTTTTTAAGATAACAAAACAGTAACAGAGTTTTAATGCTGTGGAAATCACCCAGGAGAGAGAGGAGCGTTGATACAGGAGCGTGTGTGGGGCGGGGCTTTTTGTAGATGAGGGGAGGTAGGTCTAGTGCAGGGAGGCAGCAGCCTGAGAGGAAGCACCGGCCATCAGCTAGTGCAGGGGTTCTCAACCTTCCTAATGCCGCGACCCTTTAATACAGTTCCTCATGCTGTGGTGACCCCCAACCATACAATTATTTTCGTTGCTACTTCATAACTGTCATTTTGCTACTGTTATGAATTGGAATGTAAATATCTGATATGCAGGATGTGTTTAAGTGACCTCTGGGAAAGGGTCGTTTGACCCCCAGAGGGGTCGAGGCCCACAGGTTGAGAACCACTGCTAGTGCAGCAGGAAGGGGGGCAGGATATAAAGGTTTGGATGTTGGGGAGGGGTGGGCTTGTCAGTGAACTGGGAGGCAGGAGGCCTGGGGACGCAGCACCGAAGGGACCCTGAGACGTGCAGAAAGCTATTTCCATTGCTCTCCCTTCCTTAGCCTGCAGAACCCAGTATTCCCAGGTCGCCTCCCATCCACATACTAACTAGGCCTGACCTGGCTCAGCTCCTGAGCTCAGACCTGGCATGTTCAGGGTGCTGTTACTGTAGACTTTGAAGTGCACTTACTCAGCATGGAGCAAGTTGCTGCCCAGCGCTGTATGGGTGCTAAATGTAGGGCCCTTGGGAGAGCCCCTATATTAATCAGAAGCTCCAATTAACAGTAGAGGTTCGCCTCATTCTGGGTGTAGCATTTGAAAAATTAAAGGGCCCATAATGCAGCAATACACTGCTAACGATTACAAAAAGAATTTTTTTTTTGAGACAGAGTCTCATCCTGTCACCTTGGGTAGAGTGCTGTGGTGTCACCTAGCTCTTGGGTTCAAGTGATCCTCCTGCCTCAGCTTCCTGAGTAGCTGGGACTACAGACACCCACCACAACACCTGGCCAGCTTTTCTATTTTTAGTAGAGACAGGATCTCAAACTCCTGAGCACAAGCAATCCCCCCACCCCAGCCTCCCAGAGTGCCAGGATAATAGGTGTGAGCCTCTGTGCCCGGCCTTACAAAAATAATTGAATAGTGACCTCAGTGGTGGGAAGGAGTGACCAGAAATCTTCCATGACTCAGTCACCATGACTTTGGTGCAGCTTCCTCAACTGTCAAGTGTGATGACGGCAGCAATTACCCTACTTGTTCTTGGAGGTCATGTATCAAGGGTCCCACAACTGCCTTTGTAGGAATGACATCCATCTTGTGTGGCCTGTGGCAGAGAGGCTGGCTCTGACACAGTTCCTGAGGAATTCTGGCAGTGGACCCTGGCAGACCTCTGGCTAAATCCTCCTTCACAAGCATAAAACCCTCTAACCCCTAAACACAGATAGTGACCCTCACTGAGGAAATACAAAATTGGCAAATTATCATTTTTTTCTTTGTGGTTTTTAAGTAAACTACACAACGGTCCTTGTGATCCTTCCCTAGAAAGATTGATGATGATGGCTAAAACATAAATATCCAGACACTGTTTACTAGTCATGTAAACCTCATTATGGCCCTAATGTCTAATCCTTGCCACTATTTTAATATTTATCAGAGAGAAATGTGTTCATTGAACCCACCTCAAATGAAGTAATAGAATTATAATTGGCTGTCACTTCTGGCCATTTTTGCCCAAGTGAAGCAATTACAAGGGTTAGACTAAGTCAGCTGGTTGCAAGGAAACCTGTATTTATCCAACTTTTAAAACAACTGCTAAGACTCTTGAATAAAGAAGAAATCTTGGGTGGCGCCTATGGCTCAGTGGGCAGGGCGTCAGCCCCATATACGGAGGGTGGTGGGTTCAAACCTGGCCCCAGCCAAACTGCAACAAAACAAATAGCTGGGCGTTGTGGTGGGCGCCTGTAGTCCCAACTATTCCAGAGGCTGAGACAAGGGAATCGCCTAAGCCTAAGAGTTGGAGGTTGTTATGAGCTGTGACTAGCATAGCTGTTGCTATGAGCCACGGCAATCTACCCAGGGCGATAAATTTAACCTCTTTCTATATCAAAAAAAAAAAAAAAAAAAGAAGAAGAAGAAGAAGAAGAAATCTCATTCAGCTATGAATAGTACATGGATTAAAAAAAAATTTTTTTTTATTGTTGGGGAGTCATTGAGGGTATAAGAAACTAGGTTACACTGATTGCGTTTGTTAGGTAAAGTCCCTTTTACAATTGTGTCTTGCCCCCAAAAGGTCTGTCACACACCAAGACTTACCCCCCTCCCTTCCTCCCTCCCTCTCTCTGCTTTTCCTCCCCCCGCCCCCCTCCCTTCCTCTCTCTGCCTCTTCCCTCCCTTTCCCCACCCCAACCGTGTACTAGGTAATTACTTGTCCTCATATAAAAATTTATAGTACATGGATTTTTAAAAGCATCCTCTTTGCAAGAGAACAAATCATCAGTAGAAATACCTTTTTTTTTTTTGTGGAGACAGAGTCTCACTCTGTCGCACTCGGTGGAGTGCTGTGGAGTCACAGCTCACAGCAACCTCCAGCTCTTGGGCTCAAGCGATTCTCTTGCCTCAGCCTCCCAAGTAGCTGGGACTACAGGCGCCCGCCACAGCGCCCGGCTAATTTTTGATGCAGTTCAGCCGGGGCCGGGTTTGAACCCGCAGCCCTCGGTATATGGGGTTGGCGCCCTACTCACTGAGCCACAATTACCTTTTCCTCATTATAGTACATAGCTTTTTTCTCATTGGGTTCATGATATTTGAGTATTGGAACTCAGAAAATAAACAGTATACATTCAAAAAGTATCAATGGGGCGGCACCTGTGTCTCATCGAGTAGGGTGCCGGCCCCATATACCAAAGGTGGCGGGTTCAAACCTGGCCTCGGCCAAACTGCAAAACAGAAAAATAGCCGGGCATTGTGCTGGGCGCCTGTAGTCCCAGCTACTCGGGAGGCTGAGGCAAGAGAATCGCCTAAGCCCAGGAGTTGGAAGTTCTTGTGAGCTGTGTGATGCCACGGCACTCTACCAAGGGCAATAAAGTGAGACTCTGTCTCTACCAAAAAAAAAAAAGAAAAAAAGAAAAGAAAAAAGTATCAATGACACATAACCATCTACTATTATACATTTTTTTACTTGTTATATAGGATAAGTTATAGCTATTAAATTACTAACTAATATATTTTTAATCAAAAAACATATTTATTGGTGATATAAAGTTCTTCCTTTGTGAACTTATACTGTCTTTTAAAACAGAGTTGAGTTTTCTGTGAAGAATATTGTCCAAAGTAAAGAATGTTAAATTTAATTTTTTATATTAAACATTTAAATAAAATGCACACGATTACATTGACATGAAATTGATATAGAACAGCAAATGTAGTACCTGTTATAAAATCTATTTCTCATTACGCACTAAATGGTAAAGTTCCAAAAGGAACAGGAAAATTACATCAAACCTGAACAAAACACATTCATCTAACATCTTAAGACAGCTCTTCTCTCTGCCCAACAAAGTATTCCTCAGAAAACAGTCCGCTGACTATCAGGGAGATATTATTTCCAGCAGTTTTTTAGAAGCTATTTTTAAACCAAGGGTTTTAATTCTCTTATTACATATAGTTTAAGTGCCCACTTGTCCATAGCTCTGCCTGAGGCCTGCTGCTCAAGGCCCCTTTGTGATAGAAGACATATCTTTTTTTATATTTAAACACTTCATTACTAGGTAGAAAAATAAATGCCACATACAAAGCGGCGAGCAAACACAGGGAACAAAGGGTGCTCCTAAGGCTGGAGGTGGGAACATCAGAAACCTCAACTAAGAAGCTTTATTAATTTTTCTTCATCAGTGCTAAGAAGATATCATGGTTTGTGTTAAATCTGTCTTTTGTTTTTGCTGGTGAATTTTCTGTGAAACAGAGTTTTAATCAATGAAAAAATGTCTGCTATACTACATCTCAGGCAAATCAATTTTTGTTGTCAATATTTCCCAAATGAAGGAAGTTATGTTTATGAAAGTGGATTGACAAGATTAAAATTGTTATTTTACTAATATAAAAGATAACCCAAAAGATGAATTAGGTCTGAAAACATTTTTAGGACAGCAGTATCTAATGCACCACATATCAACTAGTCATCCTCGGTATCTGTCACATAAGGTGTGTTAATAATGGTCTTATTTTTCTCTCTTTATTAGCTATATTAGAGCATTAACCTATAGTATCTCTTAGAACTAGTGTAATATTTCTGTGTTTTGTCTTGACGTTAACAACAAATTTGTACCAGTTTTTATGTACTTATTTAAGACTTTGCATTATAGAATAAGATGAATAAATCAACAGGATTTTTCTCTAAATATTAAATGTCACTACTGCCTTTGGCATTGATTCTTTACCATAAAATTTCATCTGAGCAGTAAAGGACCTCATGCATCCTCTTTTATGTTTTTTTTTCATTTATTTAGCAATTATCATATAGTGCTATGTGTCAAGAGCTATTTTAATTAAAAAAAAATCAACACATTATCCAATCCTTTAAGGAAGACAGTGTTATTGTCATGCCCATAGTGTAAGTGAGGAAGGTGGAAGACAGAGATATATTCGTCTTGCTCAAGGGCACAGCTCCCAGGGCTCCACAGGTCGGCATCCGCACCCAGAATTGTCTCCAAAGCCCCACCCTTGACTGGCCTACTCCCATTTATGAACAGTTAGCTTGGGAACTGAGAACATCACAGCAATGCCTTTACCACTGTATTGGTTTCCTACTGCTGCTGTAACAAATTATCACAACCTAAATGTTTTTACACTACTTTACACTACAAAAGAAGTGTCTGCCAATTTTTTTTAGGTTAGAAAAATGACATGGTTCTTGGTGGGTTAAAATTAAGGTATTCTTTTCTGGAGATTCTTGGTGAAGAGACTCTTTCTCCATCCTAAAACCGGCAGTGATGCATCTCTCAGAGAAAAAAGCCAGAAGCCAATGACTATGGTGGTCCCCAGAAGCTGGGAGAATCAGGACTTCAGCTTAATCACATCCGCAACATTCTTTTGTCTGGCAAAGTAACATTCTCCCAGGCTTCAGGATGATATGGTGAACATATTAGGAATTTATTATTCTTCCTATCACAACCATGGCTTCCTATACTCTGTATTTTAAAAGTCGTGGGTAAGGTAAGGTCTCATTTTGGATCTGATAGGAATTTCAGAGTCCAAGCCAGAGTAGGAATCTGTAGATTTCCTAGTTTAATACAATTTTAGAATAGTCGGTGATACTCCGTGAGGTCAATTCTTAGAAAACCTTCAAAACAGTGGTTTAGTTTTGGTCTCCCCCCCCCGTGTGTGTGTGTGTGTGTGTTTGTGTGTGTGCAGGATTGCGTGTCCTTCTACTGTTTATTTTTTCTTCTTACTGTAAACTTTCTCCTGAGCTTCACTAGATCTGTCTTACTAACAAGCCTTCCCTGAGCTGACTTCTTCTCCTGTCATCAAAATTCACTGTTTGATGCGCCATCTCTCAAAGCAATCACCTTCACAGGCATGAAAACATGATGTTTTCAGGGGCCCTGGAGGACAAATGGTTTCTAAGATGAAATTGAAATGTCATTTGCATTTTTTGTTTTCATATTTTCAGGAATGTACTGTGCATTTTTCCATAGGCTCCGTCATGTCTGATATTACAGCAAATTGAAGGTAGAAGCAGAGGGTTCAGTTGTTTGATATCAAGCCAAACATTTAAGAGTTTTGATAAAATATAAAGCAACACTCTTAATTATAAAATAATGAATACTCTAAATATAACACTCTTATTACTATTTTTCTTATTTTAGAAAGTTATTATAATAATGTACAATATTAATAGTATAGTTGATTTGTATTGGTTTAAATAATGATTAATAAATGCCATCAGAATGTCTCATTTTTAAATGTCTAGGATGATATATATTTAAATATTTATGTGTATATATGTACATACAGTAGTACCTCCATAAATTGACCACCCAAGGGACTATAACAAGTTGGTCAAAATATGGAGGTAGTCAAGGTTAAAGAACTAGGCCTTTAGTACTGATATGTACACTGTATATGTCAGGGCACAAAAATTAGGTCAACTTAAGTAGATGTCAATGTAGGAAGGTCAATACGGAGGTTCTACTGTATGTATTTATCTATATAAACAAACTCTCTTTGAGATTCTCAAGTTGTAAAAGTATAATGGCATCCTAAAATTAAAACATTCAAGAATCTCTGCCTTTGAAATTTGTTCAAAAATTCAGTCCTATCATACATTAACTATTATTCATTCATTTATTTATTATTTATTTTTGAGACAGAGTCTCCTTATGTCACCCTGGATAGACTGCTGTGATGTCACAGGTCACAGCAAAGTCAAACTCTTGGGCTTCGATGCTCTTGCCTCAGCCTCCCAAGTAGCTGGGATTATAGGTGCCCGCCACAACACCCGGCTATTAATTAACCATAATTTAAAAGTTAATTATACCTTCTTATGGAAGATTATTGGTTTATCTCTCTGAGCCAATTTTAATTTTAACATAAAACTTTGACATTTTAAGACATGATAGTTAAATTTGGTGAGACAGTAAAAGCATTTTTAACTTAAGCTTAACTAAAAAAGTTATATTTCATTTAAAATATTTCATTTCCTACCCACAGTTACAGTGTTACTTTAGTACCCCTCTCAGAAAGTAGCTTTTTCACACAAATGACGCCCTCACTGCACCTTACCTGCCTTGCTCATTTTTACTTTTGCTCAATTTCTTCTGTGCACAGCACAAATACAAACAGTATAAAGGGGTTACAGTAACATCTCAAAAGGATATTGGTTCCACTACCTGCTACCCTGTGTTTTGACCAGTTTGCTTGAACTCTGTGCTAATGGTCCTTATCCTGAAGATCTGTAATGACAATAGTGGTTTTATCTTAGCTAAGTCTCACTTTTATCATTAATAAAATAATAAAAATTGTTTTGAGAATGATGACAGCTCATCCACAAAGACCACAAAGAGTTCTTTGCACATGTTTCTTGTAAGACGGTATGAAATGTTAGTGATTAAATCAATTATCTAGAACAATGGAGGCATTCATAAATGTTTTCTTTTGATTCTTTACAAAAATTATAAACATAAGTCTTATGGACACTAAGTTTTAACCAGAGCAAATGTAATACCTCACTAAAACCTGCATTGCATTTTCTTTTATTCCATTAAATTTCATTGTTCCAGCATCCATACTATATATATATATAGTATGGATGGGGATATGTTCATAAAAATCTAGTACTATTAATATACTTTTATATTTATTTTATGATAAGCCGTAACAAATACATTTGGAACTATATTATATGCATAACAGTTTAGGATTATCATGGTAAGGAGGCTTTAGATTATAAAATCATATATCTTGAGTAATAATTTTTCCCTTTGTAGTCCAACTTGACTGTTGCTAGCATTGACTTATGAACTTCATCTTAGACATTGAATATAAGAGAACTGTATTTTTTCTTATAATTTTTATGTTATTGATTAAATGTGTTGTTTTCAACGCCTCATATATTAAAATTCACATTTTATATTGTGCGTTAATGTCTGCTGATGTTTAAGACCAAGTGATGATTTGATGAAAACTATTTTGTGCATTTAATTTCTTTCTTGAGCTTTAGTCACAAATTTTAAGATAACTGCTAATATTGACCTAGTTATCCAAACTTGCAGAAAACTTCTCTCCTTCTGCTATTTAAGAAAGTGGAATAACTGCCAGGATGACCTGCTGAAATGGTTCCAGATCCCACCTTCTGGAGATCTTTGTATTGCATCTCCCATAGACCTGGATTTAATATAAATTGTACTTTTGTCTGAGGGTAATTTGCAGACTACTTGCTTTACCCAATAATTTTTATTGCAAAAGTTTTTAATTATGATTTACTATTCAACAGCAATCCTGTGAATGGTTTCTAATTTTATTTGGCATTAGAATAGCATTTGACAAGACTAATATTTCTTATTCTTGCACCATTCCTAGTCCATGTTAGTTTGAATTAATCTGTTCTTAAACCTTTTGAATTTCAAAATATAGTCATTTTTTAAGATGTACGGTTTATATTTAACCAATTAAGAAAGTTATGATGTTCTAAATATTTAATAGAGAGAGAAACTTATTCCACTAAAATTGAATTCATAATTTATATTTCAACATTTTCTACCATAATTATTAGAACATTTCAGAAATATAATCTTCTTTAAGTCTTTATTTCCTTTCAAATAAACATTAAATGCCAAATAAAAGGGACTATCAAAGACAGAGAAGGATGCGTGATGAATCATGAGTTTTACAAATTTATAGAGTAAATTACTTGTACTAGTTTTCTGAGAAAACTTTTTTTTGAGAAGCACATCTATGTTTGGTAACAGATCAGTTTTAATATCAATGATGATCATTAGGCAAACGGATCTAGAATTATACATATTATTTTAAAAATGTACTATCTGTGCTTATTAGTAGCTATAAAGACTGTTGAGGAGGGGTAGCCTAGGACACTGGTTGTGGGAAGGTAGAATATTGGACTGGGGAGGGAAAAGAGGCCTTCCAGCTCAGGTACAGATCACAGAGATGACAGACAGGTGGCTGTGGACACCTACAGAGGAAAACTGTGAAGCTGAGAAAGGGGAGAGGTCAAAATAGCAGAGCAGAACAAACTCGGAGGTAAGGCCGAGCAGAAGGATCGCAGACATCCCTGAGGATAAAAGAAACATCCACAAAAGTTAGACAGCCTCTTTTAGGCAATAATTGAGGAAAACTTGATTGTGCTAGAAAATTAGAAACCTAGTTATAAGAGAGATTAATCACCAATAGACAATCACCACCACATGGAGTCATCAGACTAGCCAAGGTTAACAGCAGGAGGAACGCAGCAGGGTGTCGGCAAAAACTCAGGTGACTTAACAAAGGAAAAGCCATCAGGCTAACTGCAGACTTTTTTTTTTAATAATTTTATTGAGTCATAATTGTGTACATTGGTGCAATCATATGGCAGAATGTGCTTCATATATAATCAGAAATATTTTGATCATACTATTACAGATAGCCTTCATGGCATTTTCTTGATCACTATATAAAGACATTGATACTCTACCTTTAATAAGTTTCACCAGTACCCTGCTAAGGTGCACCGTAGTTGTGATCCCACTAATTGTCCTCCCTCCACCCATCCCCCCCTCCCCTCCCCTCCCTTTCCCTTTTCCCTGTATTTTTGTGCTGTAATTGGGTTTTAGCCTTCATATGAAAGCTGTAAATTAGATTCATATTAGGGCTGAGTACATTGGATACTTTTTCTTCCATTCTTGAGATACTTTGCTAAGAAGACTTCTTAACAGAGACCTTACAGGCACAAGTGACTGGGGCTTCACTCTCACTCTTCTCAAAGGGAAAATGCCCAAACAACAAAGCAATATTGATTATAAGAAATAAAAAACAAAAACAATCACAAAAAATCACAGTTGAAGGCATCACACCACCTGACTTCAAAAACATATTTAAGGCTATAGTAACCAAAACAACCTGGTATTGGTATAAAAACAGGCATACGGACCAATGAAATACAAGAGAGTCGAGAAATGAATCCACCTGTAGCTATTATTGGACGGCACCTGTGGCTCCAAGGAGTAGGGAGCAGGTCCCATATGTGGGAGGTAGCAGGTTCAAACTCAGCCCCAGCCAAAACTGCAAAAAATAAAATAAATAAATAAATAAAAATTTAAAAACTAGCTATTATTTGGATATAGCTGTCAAGAATATGCGTTAAGGAAAGGATACCCTCTTCAATAAATGGTGTGATAAAACTGGATGTTCAAAAAGAGACAGATGAATCTAGACCCTTTTCTCTTACCCCTTATAAAAACCAACTCAAAATGAGTTAATAATCAAATGTAAGACCCAACCTAGAAGAAATATAAAAGAAATACTAAAGAACATTGGTTTAGGCAAGATTTTATGACTAATACTTCAAAAGCGCAGGCAACACCAACAAAAGCAGATAAATGACATTATCCTGAACTACAATATGTCTATACAGCAAAGGAAACAATCCACAAAATGAGGAGACAACCTTTTAAATGGGAGAAAATATTTGCAAACTATTTGTGTGACATTGGACCAATACCCAGCACATAGAAGGAACTCAGCTGAATCGCAAACACCACTGCCAACAAAAATAATGATAATTTCACTTTAAAATGAGCAAAGGACATGAATGTTTCCTTCCCAAAAGAAAACATTAATTTTGACAACAGATATATGAAAAAATATGCAATGTCCTTACTCATTAGGGAAACGAAGTCAAAATCATGAGCTGTCTTTCACCCCCACCTAGTTAGAATGGCTTTTATTAAAACAACAACATAACAGATACATTTTTTGTTTGTTTGTTTGTTTGTTTGTTTGCAGTTTTTGGCGGGGCTAGGTTTGAACCCACCACCTCTGGTATATGGGGCTGGTGCCCCAATCCTTCGAGCCACAGACGCTACCTGATCCATTTGATTTTTCATGTTAAGTTTTTAGCTATTCAACCTAAAAGTTTAAACTTTAGATACTTTTTTTTTTTCTTAACTCAGAACCAGAAATGGTTATACATAATATAGGTTCCCATAAATTGTAGTCTCAGAGAAGGGTCTGGACTTCCATCTGATGTGGATTGAACATTGAAGTAATTTTATTTCGAGTGAAAGGACATGGTATCCGTAGCTGATTTGGGGCTATACCCTCCCTTCTTTTTCCTGACTTCAGCTCTTGGATTTTTTTCATACATCTATGACACTTTATGTATAAAAGCTTTTGGTTCTGTTGTTTCCTCACTTTTGTAGTTACTTGTGAGCCTGTCTAGTTTTGGTGAACTTAAATCAAGCTTTTACTTTTTTCACTATTCACCAAAGGTCTGGAAATCTTGCCTGTATAGTTTTTTAAATTATTGGTTTAGTTTTAAACCTATTAAAAACTTTAATACAATGAACTGTTTTTATACGACTATGACTTAATAGGTGTTGCATTAAGTGAAAATTCATTAGCATGTCATTACTGCTATAGCACAAGGATCAGCCAGCTCTGCATGAAAGATGAATAAATGATAGAGCTACCCTGAATGGATGGCTGTTGGTGACTGCTGTGGGCACCCCGTCACTGCACGAAAAGAAAACAGCCGGGAACAGAGATTGAAGGTAGAAATATCTGCAAGAGGTGAGCTTCCCGTATGTTCAGGGAGAGCCCTGAATAACCTCTGTCATGGCTTTTTTTTTTTTTAATTAAGTCATAGCTGTGTACATTAGTGCAATCATGGAGTACAATGTGCTGGTTTCATATACAATCTGAAATATTTTCATCCAACTGTTTAACATAGGCTTCATGGCACTTTCTTAGTTATTGTGTTAAGACCTTTATATTCTGCATTTAGTTAAGTTTCACCTGTACCCTTGTAAGATTCACCGTAGGTGTGGTCCCACCAATTACCCTCCCTCCATCCAGCCTCCCCTCTCCCCTCTCTTCCCTTGCCCCTTTCCCCATGAATGGATTAATAAATTGTGGAATATGTACCCCATGAAATATTATGAAGCCTTAAAGACAGATGGAGACTTTACCTCTTTCATGTTTACATGGATGGAGCTGGAACATATTCTTCTAAGCAAAGTATCTCAAGAATGGAAGAAAAAGTATCCAATGTACTCAGCCCTACTATGAAGCTAATTTATAGCTTTCATATGAAGGCTATAATCCAATTATGATGTGGCCTTTTATTGAAGCATTACACAACAGGTGTGGGGGCCCACATACTAGGATCACATGCTTAATGATCGCTATGTGCTCTTTCCCCAGGGGCTGGACACCACCCTGTGCACCAAGAATGTTCAATGTATAACACCTGCTTGTTATGGAGCTACCTATCTTATCTCATCAATGCCTGCAGCTGCCTGAGGGCTTGCCTCCGGGCAGCCAAACATCTCCATGCTGGCTAGGAGATTGTCTCATTCCAGCGCCTTCTTCAAGAACTGGTGACCACTTCCACAAACTTGGTGCATGGTCTCCTACAGATGGCAAGATTTAGAGTCAGGCTCATTCGAGGTGTAAATCTGAGTTCTACTGCTTGTTAGCATGCTTTATCTCTGAAGTTATTACCTCATTTATATAGAGCTGTTATTTGGGGGCATATTTTGAGATACAGTCTCACACTATA
Organism: Arctocebus calabarensis; assembly: GCA_963573935.1. NCBI lineage: Eukaryota > Metazoa > Chordata > Mammalia > Primates > Lorisidae > Arctocebus > Arctocebus calabarensis. The sequence goes on from CAUYON010038430.1 coordinate 27,888, forward strand.
GTGCCCTAGTGTCATAGCTCACGGCAACCTCAAATCTGGGCACAAGCCATCCTCCTGCTTCAGCTTCCTAAGTACCTGGGGCTATAGGTGCTTGCCACAACACCCAGCTAGTTTTTCTATTTTTAGTAAAAATAGGGTCTCCTTCTTGCTCAGTCTGGTCTCCAACTCCTGAGCAACCACCCATTTGGGCCTCTGAGAGGGCTGGGATTACGGGTGTGAACATGCTGGGCTTTGAGCTGCTTTTTTTAGTGCTTAGAACATTGTCTCTCATGACCAATAATTAGTAGTGGCCATTATCCATTTGTCGGTAAATTCAAGTATTCTGTCCGCATTCTTATAAAACAGGTGGCTGACATTTTGTACTTTTGATGTTGGGAAAAAAATGATCCTAGTTAGTATTGAAGGAATTGGTGAACTTTTTCTTCCTTCTCAGTCCTCATGTTATTAATGGAAGAGGATAATTATATTTTCTGGAGTTGAAACTTCAAGAGAGTATAATTTATATAGTTCTTAGCATATTACATATATTTTCATCCTTTAATAGAAATTAAGACCAAATTGTCTAGAGGGGCAATGAGTGGTTTTAAAGCACAGTATGAATAGACTTAGCAGCCCACAAGCCTCTTCAGAACATATTCAAGGTCAATCTATTTATATGATACAACTCAGAGGGTATTTAACATTTCCACTCTCACCTTGGTTTTTTTGCAAGCTTAGAGCGATGTTCTCCAAGGAGTGCATGACATTTGAGACAGCGATGGATGCAACACAGACATAAATGTGAGTGAGAATCCAGCTGTTATTTACAAAATCCAACATTGGAGTGTTTCCCAGAAAAGCAAAGCAATGCAACTCATCTATTTTATTAAAAAAAAAAAACTTATTTTTCATAGACTATGTTATTAATGTTAACATGTCATTATTTAAAAATGAATTAAATACATCTTAAAATTTATGACATGATTTATAATCTACTAGTGTGAATAGATAACTCAAAACAACAAAGTTCTTTGCTCTTTTCAATAATTTTTCAAGAGTCTAATTGGATATACAAATAAAATTAAGATAAAGACATTTTATCCAAAAGTCAAGACTGCCTGCTAAGGATTACAAACTTAGGACTAATCACAGTAAAACTGCTAAGACAAATGGAGAAAAGAAAGACATTTCTCATGAATATGAACACCAGAGAAAGAAGCAAACATAGTTAAATGGAGGAAAGAATTCATCACGTCTGCCCTACATCCCTGCCACCCTGGCAGGTGTTATTTCAGATGACTTGATTCTTTACCTCACTTGTTTCCACACTACACAATTATCATTGAAAAGGCCTTGGAAAGTCATTGGTATGTCCTTACAAGGATGACTAATGGTCTGTTGTTAAGAAGGGTGTTTCTTTGTATTCAATATGCATTTACATTCACAAAATTTTACTAGTACATTTCTGAGAAAATGTTGTGCATTATTTATGATATATTTTTCAATATTTTAGATGTGGTTTATATTTGTAAAGTCTGTATCCATATATTTATTACTCACAATGCTTGTTTAATTATAATAAACTTAGTAGCATATTGACAACTTAAAAATATTTAAAAACAAATATTTAAAGACAACTGGAGGGTGATGCCTACGGCTCAGTGAGTAGGGCACTGGCCACATATACCGAGGGTGGCGGGTTCAAGGGTTTAAATCCAGCCCCAGCCAAACTGCAACAAAAAAATAGTCAGGCGTGTGGTAAGGACCTGTGATCCCATCTATTTGGGAGGCTGAGGCAAGAGAATCGCCTAAGTTCAGGAGTTGGAGGTTGCTGTGAGCTGTGTGATGCCACGGCACTCTACTGAGGGCGATAAAGTGAGTCTGTCTCTAAAAAAAAAAAAAAACACACACAAAACAAAAGACAACTGAAATTATGATATTTAATTGTTTTCTTATGTAAGAATTAGAGATTTTTTTCTATTCTGATTTTTTTCTGCATTAGCACAATTAAATACATTATCATTTATAAATAGTAAAATTATGTTTAGAATAAAATTTTAAATCAATCACTTAATGAAAGAAAACAAATATTTTCTGTTACACATGATGATTTAGTGATAAAAAAGAGATTATTTTGAATCACATTGTTAACAAACACAAATCTTTTATCCCATTAAAAAATTATAAAAACAGTAGAACAGATGTATATATTATTATTCCAAATGTATTTCTCTGTGTCTGACCTTTATATCAGGATCTTTACAAAGCTTCAAAAAATTCTATTTAGCTATTGACCTTTAAGAATTTAAAAAACGTAAGAAGAGGTCAGATTACAATATTATTAAAAAGTAGGATTATCTAGCTTCAGTGCTAATTTCAAAACCAAATATGAAGCAAATACTACTGCATTTTTAGATAATAATATTTGATTACGTAATTTTACAATAACCCTGCAACATATAGTAATGACATCTAAAAATAATGTATATTTCATATGATTATATAATAAACAAGAACTTGTAAAAATTTGTGAAATATAGAAAATTCTAATTAGGAAAAATAACTTAAAACTTATTGCAAGATTCCACCTGGCGAAAGTGTGATGAAGTCAGTTAATTTGGACACTATTTAATTTAATTTTTAAAGTATAAGGCACGCTTTCTTAGGTCAATGTTCTACCTGAGAAGCAGCATGCAGTAATTAACTACTGTTAACTTCACTGTCTTTACAAAAATCCATCAGAGGCGATAGGATTTCTTTAGGTATTCACTGGCCTTACATTTTATAAAATTTTTAGTAATCTTGTAAAAAATAAAAATAAATTCCCTGAAATTCTTACTTAACAGGACTTATGCTTTACAAGTTCTTCAGGAGTTTATACCTCAGTAAACCATTTAAAATATCAATCTGTTTTTATGAATTGGAAAGACATGGTAGGAAAAATAAGAACTGCAGGTTTAGTAACATGTACCTTTTTGTCATGAAAATATGTTCAGTTATAATAAAGATCAGAAATTCAACTTAGCTGCATCTGGTAATGAGCAGAACAGGTGGAAACTAGGGGACTGGGGGAGAGAGTCGTGAGTGAGCATGTGAGTCGGCTGGGGAGTTCCCAGTTGACCCGAGCAGATGCGGCCTGTGGCAAGGGAGGCCCGGGGTCGCCACTGCCAGATACTCTGACTTTTCAAGAAAGAGGAATAATCTAGATCTTTATATAAAATCTCCTTTCTGTTTTGTTACATTTTGACAAAAAGGAAAAAGAAAACTTCTATGTGCTTCAGTAAACATGCGTCTTCTTCTAAGTCTCCTGGCAGTGACCAGCGTCTGGGTTACACTGAGTGCCCTCCGCCTACATCCTTATACCTACAGGGTGAAACTTGAGAAATAAAACATTGCAATCTGTATTTGAAAATTATACGTGCAAAATAATTTTATGACATCGTCCTCTTAAAAACAGACAATAACAATTTTGTCTGCAGACAGCTTGATTACACATAACTGGGAAGTTATATGTTACTGTCAGACCTTTGCAGACCAACTTGTAGAAACCCTGCCCTAAGCCCCTAAAATTTCTTTTTAAGATCCCTTATTCTTCATTCATAGAAAAAATTATCTTGTTTACCATTTAGGGAATAAAGCGCAGGTTTGTCTTTAATTAATAGTGTAGGATATTTTCCTGCTGAGTGGAGGACAGTGATTCACTATGTTCTGTAGTTATATCAACCTTATAGATAGAGATTTAGAAAATTCTGTGATACAAGAAGAGACTTTTTGATATTATGACTAATGTTACATGTATTTGTATTTAATATACTTGGAATGTTCCATCAGGGCGAATTCTATCCATCCTTGGCATTTGTAAATAAATATGCCTTGTAATTATTTTTACATTCTTAACTGTTTAGGCGGGTGGAGGAAGAATTTTTTTTTTTGAAAAGATGTTGAAAGGTGGTTGCAAAATGATATGCTTCTGCTTTTCATAGTGTCTAGCATATCGTTCACTCATACGACTGTGCAAACTGAAATAGGGTTTTCTCAAAATGCTTCCCTTGTCCAGTATTTGGCTATACAAGGGCAGCTGTTACCCCAGTTGCTTCTAGGAGGGAATTCTTCTACAATTATAGGGCTCAGAAATAAATGTCCTATTCCTTGGCCTCTTCTTGTCTTTCATATGAAGGAACTATTGTGTTCTCGTCAAATACACATAAAGTCCTCCATGTTTGTCTGAATCAGCAAGATGTGTCTCTGGACTCTTGGAGTCTCCGGAGGCCTGGGGGTTTGGGTGTTCAGGTCATTTCTTACAATACTTCCAGAGACTTTTCTCAAGCAAGAGCAGCGGGAGAGACGCATAAGGCAATGGACAAATCATTAATGTTAACATGTCATTATTTAGAAATGAATTAAATACATTTTAAAATTTATGACATGATTTGTAATATACTACGTGTGAATAGATAAGTCAAAACAGCAAAGTTCTTTGCTCTTTTCAACTATTTTTCGAGAGTCTAATCAGATATGAAAATAAAATTGAGGTAAAGATATTTTATTCAAGAGTCAAGACTAACGACACTTCCATAGAAGAGGGTTGTGGTTAAAAGATATTTCCACATCTTTCCCAGCTACTCAATATTTTGTGCCCCAAGTGAAAAATGCCTATGTCAATAATTACACTTAGAGTCAGAGTATTTCTGATTGCTGTCATTACCAAAAACAACTTCAATACTATGCAAATTGTACACTATTTTCTTTGTATTCCAATGAAGTTTTAAGGAATTTATCAGAGTTTTTACAGCAAACAATGTGGGGTATGTAAAACATTCCTAGCTGATATAATATTTATATGGAAATTAATATATTTAGAATTCCAGAGCATTATACTTTTCTATGATTAAAATTAAATATGAACATACTTTAATATATATAAAAATTAATAAGTAATATACCCTGAAACAAAAGAGAATATACACAGTTGAAATCTATTAAAAACATAATGAGTGCAGTATATTTAAAAAAAGAAAAATTCAGCTTACCTCTGACTAAAAAGAGACAGCCCAAAAGAAAATTTCTCTAATTTGTACACCATGGACTTCCCAGCATTTCCTGCTGACTTAGTGGTTGAGTAACACGTAGACTAATTTAAGTTTAATATCTCTTCTCTTCACATTAAAAAGGCCAAAAGTCAGACAATAGGAGAGAGGAATAATAACATGCTGATAATCTGCTGAACTGGAGAACGCTGCATATCTGGAAAGCGAATACACTGATTATTTTATTCCTGAGAAGGCATTCATAAAGCTTCAATTTTAACCTACCAAGTAGTCTAAATCCATGTGCAGTTAAATAACCAAATCTGAGTCTATAACAACCAGAAAGAATGCCACCATTTCAGGACACGTTTATTTCATATTTCGTTACTTAGAACTACATGCAATTACATTGCAATGATGCATTTAGTGGTATTACAGCCCTATTGGCAGATTAATGTAATCCTCATTCTGTCATCATTCCTAAATGGATAGTGGCATGCTATACAGATGAAAAACCAAAATGTATTTAATAAACCTGTAGAAAGTGATTAAAACTTTAGGAAAAAACTCCAATTTTCCCTTTGAAAGAAAACACACTGTGAACTACTAAATAAAATGGCAAAGATAATATTAAATTTAGCAATGTGAAAAAATAAATTGTTCCTAAGGTGATTTAGTCTAAAGATGGAAATCAGAAGACTTGTTTACACCTTTCAGATGTGAAATTCTAATGAGTAATGACAACAGCTTCTAGGCAGAAGACTCAAGTTTTTAAAGTATGTTTGTGGCATACAGATAAAAAGAAATGAAGAAAACAATAATTAGGCAAGCCATTCTGATCGCTGGTTTGAAGATCAACAGTCCTTATCCATTCTTCTGTGATCAATGATTGTAAAACAACCTGACTCCTCACGCGACATGTTGTCAGACTAATTGAAGAAATTGGAGCAGATGCAGAGAGCGTGCATAAACTAGAGCAGCTTTGAAATGTCAACACTTCCATACAAGAGGGTTGTGGTTAAAAGATATTGCTCATTTTAGATACAAAAAAGAAGTTCCTAATTGTATGAATGATATGCAATTCTATGAATGAGTACATGTAGAAGGCTATGGGACTCTGGTTGTGCCACTCCTCATGTAAAATAAGAGGAAAGAATATTTTCCCCGCAAATTTGCAGTGAGAATAATTTTCTTGAATTATAAGAACAGACTTATAAGAAATTTTTCCTGGAGTTACATAGATTTCTGCCTATGCAATGTCTAACTTCACTCCAAAATATGTTCTCAACTCTCCAACACAAGAGTGTGTCCGGGTGTGTTTTGGAAATGGCGGGCGATTCTCCTGAAGGTCGTTGTCAATGCTTCCAGATGGTCTGTTGACTAATGTTTGGAAAAAGTGGCCACAAATACATTTAGGGGGATTCTTTGGTTCAGGACCTTTTCAAAGGCTTTAAGATGCCCATTCCTGGTGACTCTCCAAGGGTGTGTGGGAAACAGATTCTGAAGGCTCCTAAGTGACCCGGAAAACTTTCATTCACAGAGTATTTGGGGGATTCACATGCAAAGCTCACTGTGGAGTCTTCTGCTCTCGTTTTGAATCCTGGGAAGCAGTTGCAATGTCTGTGATGCGGGGCAAGGGCCACGCAGACGGTCTGCTTGGTTTCTGATCCCGGTTTCTCCACTTACCGCATTACTTTCTCTTCAAAAGACGTTTACGTATATCTTGTTATGTTGCATATTACATGTGTTACATTGAAAGATGTAAAGAGTTATCTGAATAGCACCTGGTATAAAAATACTTAATACAGATAAGCAGTCCCTTTAACTCATTTAAAAGTAAACCACAGGTAAATTAGTGTATTAATTTTTATTACTCGCATATATTTTTATTTCAAGAACAGTAAGATTTCTTTCTCATGAGAATTATTGTTTTGTTCAGTGATCTTAATCATGGGTTGTTCTTCTTTTATTTTCAAAATTCACATTGACCTTCAGTGGACAACATATTTAGGAACTGTAACCTCAAATTTGTCTCTTGCAGGTTACCAGCAAAAGCATGATAAAGAATGGTGATACTTAGTAAACACTGACTAAGGGGTCTTCTGGCTCCAGATAATATGCTCTTAAATACTATGCCACGTTCTTTTCATTCTAAGAGCCTTCAGATTCATTGTGACATGGATAAATGTTAATACTAATGCAAGTTTCAAATTTATAGAGAAAACAGAACTGGAATAGCAATAATCACAAGAAAGAATATTACTAGAAAAAGGAAATGTTCAGATTTTTCTCATTACTTACTAGTGACTAAAATTCCTAATTGAAACAAAAGGTATATTTCTTAATAGACATCCTAAAAGGTGGTATCTCATGTTTACAATTTACATTTTGAGGATAATTACTTATGTTAAGCATCTTATATTTATCTGCCCTCTGTATGACTGTTTTGAGGTAATTTCTATTCCAGACCTTTGCCCAGGCTTCAAATTCTGTGTTAAATCCTTGCTAAGTTGTGAGCTGTTGACCCCACATCACATGTATCATTTGCAAATATTTTCTCCCATTCTGATAGGTTACCTTTTCCCTCCATAAATTGTTTGCTGTGCAGAAGCTCGGTACTTTTACAAAATCCCTCTTATTTCATTCTGTTTTTGTTGTTGGGGCTTTTGGTGTCATTTTCAAGAAATTGTTGTCATACCATGCTGGTGACTGGGAGGAATTAACATAGTTAAAATGTCTATACAACCTGAAGCAATCTACAGTTTCAATATAATCCCCCTGAGAATACCAATGTCATACTTTGAAGAACTTGGTAAAATAGTTTTTCTTTCATATCGAACGAGGAAAAAAAAAAGTAGCCAAAGCAATCTACAAAAATTACCTCATGTTGGATAAAAGATTTAAATCTAAGACCCCAAATGATAAAAAAACTCTAGGAAGAAACTATGGGGAAAACTATTTACAATATCTGCCTTGGGGGGAAAAATGGGGGAAGAAGACAGTATTGACAATTCCAGCATCAACAAAAGTAAAGAAATGGTATCTGAACAAGTTAAAAAGCCACTGCACAGCTAAGGACACCATCGATGAAGCAAATAGACAATCTAACAGAGAGAGAAGATACTGGCCTGCTCTGAATTGAACAAAGGGCTAGTGGCTTATGCACTGATGGTGCGGCTGTGAACTAACATAGTCCTTTAGGAAAAAAAGTGCAGAGAATCACCAAAGAGCTCAAAGTAGACTTTTCCTTCAATCCTACAATCCCATGACCAGGTATCTACCCAGAAGAAAAAATTCATTTTATCACAAAGACATTTAAACTCATATGTTTATCGAAGCTCGATACACAATCGCAGAGACGTGGAAGTAACCCAAGTGCCCATGAGTACATGTCTGGATTAATGAAATGTGCTAGGTGTGTACCAAGAAATAGTGTTTAGCCATAAAAGATGGAGAAAAGTCTCCATCTTTTATATTAACTTGGACAGATTTGGAAAGCATCCTTCTAAGTAAAGCTCTCACCTTGGGCACAATGTAGGAGTACGTGGCACGTCTCCTGGATAAAGGGCTCAACTACAACTTGAATGTCACCTAACAAACACAAACAGAGGAAACTAATCTTTCGTACCCTCCTTTTAATCTGAGAAAGAAAATGAATGGCAAGCAAGCATCCCATGTGTCCAATACTGTTCTGAAGCTAGCCGATCAGCAACTACAGGCATGATACAGAGAAACACAGTTAAACCCCAGAAGAGAGGAGGCTAGGAAGGAAAGAGTTCCGTTAAGTTCCCAGCTAGGGGTACCATGGAGGGGTGTATATCACATGTACAGGATGAAGACTCAGCTGCTACTCAGACTTCACAGACACAAATAATGTAATCTAATTGTATTTATCCTCATATTCATACAAAATTTTAAAAACTATTATCATTAATTTTTTTCCCAATGTTTCTTCTAGGAGTTTTACAGTTTCAAGTCTTACAGTTAAATCTTTAACCTATTTTGAGTTGATTTTATATAACTGTTTTACAACCTCCATTTGTTGAAGAGAATATCATTTCCCTATTATGTATTGCTGTCAAAGATCAGTTAATTTTATATACACAAATTTATCTCAAATGACCACAAATTAAAAGTATTGGTCAAGATCTGGAGAAATCAGAACCTTTGTACATTTTTGGAGGGAATATATATGGTTCAAAGCTGTGGGAAACAGTAAAGAGGTTACACAAAGTTAAAAGTACATTCACTATAGGATCTATGAATCTCCCTTCTGGGTATATATCCAAAATAATTAAAAAACCCCACATCTCAAACAGATCTGCACTCCGTGTTTATCACCCAGATATGGAGAAAATCTACATCAGTGGATGAATCAATAAATAAAACCTGATATGTCCTGGAGGTGCCAAAAATCCATTTGCATTTTAATAGACGTTACCTTATATTACTTTTTAAAGTTGAATTGAATTATAGTGGCAATGTGTAGTATGATGCTGGCTCAAAAGACGGGGTCAAGCAAATGAATTTTAGCCTAACCATGTGTCAGGCAGGACAGTCAAATGGCAGAATTATAGCTGTCCTTTGAGGAGTGCAAGAATGTGGAAGTGGTATCTGGTATCTGCAAACACTGTGGAGGGCAGTGACAATGGAGGCGTGACTATGCAACACAACCGCCAACACGCCTCCGCCCGCTCGCCCTCCTGAGCAGTCTGAGACGAAGGTGCTGAGAAAAGGCTTGCCCAGGAATGCAAGTGGGAACTTTGTTCCAACTGCTCAAGCAGGAGTTCCTGTAACCAGAAGTGTCCGGACACTGGCGGTGACCACTTTGAGCACCTCTTGTAACTGCAGAACTCAAACGTGACTTGTACTCATCTTTTCTTCTTGGCATATAGTTGGTCCTTATCTCTCTGCAGGTGCCACCGTAAGCCAACTGCCCCGCTGAAATTTGAAGCTTGTTCAGTGGTGCGGAATGTGAGTGGGGCTGTGGAGCAAGTGGGACTCTTGTTTATCACTACTGGGACTCTGAAATGATCCACTTTGCAGAACAGTATCAGTCTCTTAAAAAGTTCAACATGCACTTATCCTGTGACCCAGCTTTTTCACTACGAATTATTTGCCCCCCCCCCCAAATGGAAGTGTATGTCCGTACAAAGATTTGTAGACCACTGTTCATCGCAGCTTTTAAAAATGATAGCTTTTTTGGGGATAAAATTTACCCTTTTAAATCATACAATTTAGTTAAGTTTTAGTGTTTCCCCAGTTGTACAACCATCACCACTATCTAATTTTAGAACACTTTTATAACTCCAAAAAGAATCTGTGTACCCATTAGCTATCATTGCCCAAGCCCTTGGTCACCAGTACTTTCCTTTCTGTTTCTATGAATTTGCCTTTCGTGGGTACCTGACACAAACAGAATCACAACCTATATGGCCTTCAATCTATGCCTGGCTTCTATTATTTAGCATAATGTTTTCAAGGCTCACATATATTGTAGCAGCCGTGTAGCTCACATATGTTATTCCGTCTTATTGCTTAATAATATTGCATTGCATAAAAGCTACGTTAACAAGTTTGATGAAAACATTTCAAATTGTATTAAGACCAGCACATTGTACCGCAGAATTGTATTAATAGACATGGCTATGATTTAATACAAAAATTGCATTGTTTTTGCTATATACTAAGTATTATGATTTTAATACAGTTTTTCTTTTTTCCTTTCTTAAAAGGCGTATGCATTTTTGGTACCCTCTGTGCCAAATGGGATGTCATTCAGACTTAAAAACAAAGATGTCCTGCCACAGACAACACATATAAACCTGGAGGACATGACGCTAAGTGACAGAATGACAAATGATGTGTTATGTCCCTGATAGGATTTGTCTGAACTAGCCACATTCATAGACATAGTGGGTAGAATGATGGTTGTCAGGAATAAGGAGAAGGGGAAATAAGGAGTTTCTGTTCAATGGGCATGAACTTTTAATTACAAAAAATTATCATGTCAGAGAGACCTACAGTATGACATCATGCATGTAATTAAGAATAAAATATTGTGCACTTACAAATTCATCATGTTAAGTGTTCTTACTGCAAAATAAATATCATTTTTCTTAATTTTTACAAGCATGCCAAGAGCAAAATTATGGAGTAATGTAAGCTTGCCTTTTTTTTCTATAATTGATACATATCTTCAACAATGCCCAGGACAGTTTGAGAGCTGCCACATCATTATAATGCCAGAGTGTATCCAACCTACTGCAGGCTCTTACTTCCTCCTGGCCTTAATTTCTGCTAAGTACTAAATTAACTAATGAATAGTGAGTCCAGGTACTTCCCTTTCTGGACCAAATAGGCATTTTGTCATTACTGCTTGGGAAGTAACTTATTTAAAATGATGCTTGTGGTCAGATTGCCAGGACTGTAGTTTACTCTTGAGGGTATGCAGGTGTTTTGTTTTTGTTGTAGTTGTTGTTTTGACATGTCTATTCAACAGAGTATTTTGTGCCAGTGTATGCAATGTGCCAGGCACTGGTGATACAGAGAATAATATCATCAATTTTAATAGTTGCTTACTGGATGACACACAGATTAAATAGAAAATAAAGATTGATAAAGGATTTACCAAAAAAGCCTGTTAGAGAGTTTGTTCAATTAATAAAATATTTTAAGGTAGACAAAACATTTGGCAAATTGTTTATCCTTACTAAATTAAAACATTGCAATCTCAACATTTTGAATGGATACCAGGGCTATAACTACCTGAAACAAAAATCCAATTTATATCACATGATTGAAAATGGTCATGTTTGTATACTTTGCTTGCATAATAAAGATAGTGCACTAAATAGCTAGATATTAGTTTGATATATGGCGGTCAAGATCTATCTCTTTGATTCATCTTGCCATTTATTCTGTTTGTGCCTTCTGGAATTAAAAGAGAAGGCATCTTCTTTCCCATGACAGTCGCTTCAAAACCTTCTACACTTTGATGTCAGGATCAATGATTCCCAGACAACTTGAACAGAAATATTGCGAATGTTGTCAAATAATTATAGAAATAGTTATCTGTGCACTGAATAGTAATGAACTTCAGCAATAGTAACACTGTGTTGACCCCCTTTCCTCACTTTCCTTTTTTGCTTTCTGTTAAATAATTCTAGTTCCAAAAGCCTTTTTTTTTTTTTTTTGAGAGAGAGAGAGAGTCTCACTGTTGCCGTTAGTAAAGTGCTGTGATGTCACAGCTCACAGCAACCTCAAACTCTTGGGCTCAAGGGATTCTCTTGCCTCAGCCTCCCAATCAGCTGGAACCACAGGTGCCCATCACAAAGTCCAGCTATTTTTGTTGTTGTTGTTGTTGTTGTTGTCCAGCTGGCCCGGGCAGGTTTGGAACCCTCCAGCCCGGGTATATGTAGCTGATACCCTACCCACTGTGCTACGGGTGCCGTCACCAACAGTCTTTTTATATGATGGAGTTTATAACCTTCCCACCATTCTACACCATCTCTCTTGTTCAAGTATTTCCTATAATATTTTAGAATTCCTGTTAAAGTGTGCTACTCAGAGGCACAGTTGTTGAAAATCTCATATAAAAGAGAATAATTCAGATCATCTCCATTAAGTTCATGGGAATCTAATTGTGTTGCACTGATACGATAACTGAGGCAACTTTTCTACGTGAACTACGTTTCAACCTGGTTAATACATGTTAAATTAGTTAATTCATTCTTTCATCCCAAATAAATGGAATTATGTTATAATGCATACAATTTGTATGCATACCTTAATGGCTCATTTCATATTTGTTTTCTATTTGATGAAATATTACAAGTATTATTATTTTTTATTGAATCATAGCTGTGCACATTAGTTCAGTCATGGGGTACAGTGTGTGGGCTTCGCATACAATCTGAGATTTTTTATCAACCTGATTGACATAACATTCATGAGATTTTCTCGTTTACTATGTGAAAACATTTTTGATCCATATTTAGAAGTTTTCTCCTGACCCTTCAAAAATGTACTACACGTGTGGTGACTTTTCCTTTTTCATATTTACATGGATGGAGCTGGAACATGTTCTCCTTAGCAAAGTATCTCTAGAATGGAAGAAAAAGTATCCAATGTATACACCCCTAATATAAGGCAAATTCTTTACCTTTCAAGTGAAGGTTACAACCCATTTATTGCACAGGAAGACGAGGAGGGGGAGAGGGAGGGAAAGGGAGGGA
>CAUYON010038431.1:0-13872 GCA_963573935.1 Arctocebus calabarensis
CAGCTACTCGGGAGGCTGAGGCAAGAGAATCGCTTAAGCCCAAGAGCTGGAGGTTGCTGTGAGCAGTGTGACGCCATGGCACTCTACCCAGGGCGATAAAGTGAGACTCTGTCTCTACAAAAAAAAAAAAAAAAAAGAAAGTAGAGTATCCTGGAGGGAAAGCAAGGAGGAGCGATGCTAGTGGCTATTCACTCAGTCTATTAAGGAAACTTTCAATAGGTTAATGGCCAGGATGGCCAAAGCCACTCGACTGCATGTCAATTCTGACTCAAGTATCCCATGCTTGGGAAGCTCAGGATGAGCTGATTTTCACTCTGATTTATATGCCATTTGAAGCCTGGGTTACCCCCTGGTAGGTCCCTGCTGTGCCCCTCCATGCAATCCCCCACATAGCATCCCAACCCCTTGATCAGTGATGGCTGTTTGTGGACTGACTGTTGAAAGCTGAGGCCCAGGGTCCCGGCCCACTCACCTGCCCGCAGCCGAGGCAGCAACTGAGACAGGGCCTGCAGTTGCTTGTGTTGGGAAACCTGCTCCCGCAGAGGCTGTAGGGTCTGGGAGGACCTGGATATGCCCTGGAGCAACCCATGGGCCTGGCTCAGGACTTCCCGGGTTTCCTGCACAGCCTCAAGGGCCTGGGCCAGCTGCCACACACCAGTCTGTACACCTTCCAGGTATGACTGGACCACCGACTGTGGAGAGAAGCAGCTGGAAAGGCACTGCCAGCCCAGCAGACCAGCCCAACCTGTCTCCCTGCCCTGGCCCACCTTGATGCGTGCTTCCAGGGAGCCGGTACGTTGCACCTCGCGGCTGCGGTACTGGCCTAGCCTGGCTAGCTGCTCTGGCCGGTAAAAGATGCCTGAAGCCCACTTGAGTGCAGCACCTCGGGCCAGCTGCTCTGCTCTCTCCTGCTCTGGCCACTCAGGCCCTGGGCAGGAAGAGCCTGGGCGGCCGTGTCAGTCAGAAAGGGCCTGTAGGAAGTGGCCTCTGGACTTGCTCCCCTTCCGACCCCTCAGGCTGTCCCAAGGACAGGGCTATAGAGCTCTAGCCAGACCTGGCAGGGATGACCCAATCCCACCATTCCCACTTTTCTTGCCATGTTCCTCCCCCAGCCCACCTGAAGGGGCTCATACCAGGGGGAAGTGTAGGCTGCATCTCGTCCTTGACTGCTGAGTCCATGCAGGCTTAGAGAAGCTGGAGCTGAGGTGGGCTGAGATGAGCGTCTCAGAACAGGAAGAGAGGATGCTCCTTTGAGCAGCTGCCGTAGTCTGGGCTCCTGCGGGGAGGGGGAGGAGGAGGAAGAGGAGGAGGAGGGAGGCTCTTGCCCAGCCCCCTCAGGAAATGAGAGGGAGGCAGTGTGATGGGAGTCACCTGGGAGGCCTTGCCTGCTGCCTTTCTCAGTTGTGCCACTGCAGATGCCAAGTGGGGCAGGGTGGGACAGGCTCCACTGGACCCCTTTCCTACCCTGAGCAGCACAGGACATAACTTACCAGGCTTGACTAGGCGTACAGTTCTCCCTCCTCCGCAAATGGCCTTGGCCTTAAGAATGGCCCTCTCCCCCAGCAGAGTTAAACACGCCTTCCACTTGTTCACAGGGGCTGGGTGACTCCAGCTGAGTCTAGCACACAGCAGGACAACTCCTCTCTCCAAGGAAGCTTGTCTCCCACTTCCCAGCTCAGAAGCCCCTTCTTCCCATCAGTGCCCCTCCCTCCTTGAGGCCACCAAAAGAAAGGAAGGAAGCTGAGTCTCTGGCACTTTATTCCCAACAGGAAAGAGCATCTGCACTGAGAGTGGGGAGGGCTGGGCGCCACTTCCCTGAGGGGTGGAGGAAGGGTGTGCTCCTGTGGTCAAATCTTGACCAGCCTACCCAGGACCTTTCTGTGCTCAGGACACAGATGTGAGCTAGACTCAGCCTTAACCTGGTGGTGAGGAGGAGTGTGCAGATATGGACACAAAGGACATCACAGTATGAATATTGTGTTGATTGGGTCCCTCAGAGGAGGTTGTATACCTCTGCAGTCTTTTGTGAAGGATGGTCAAGGGGAACCATGGCAGGAGTGAGGTCATGAAAGCTAGGTTACTTGACAGTTACAGGGAGCCAGAGAAAGGACTCTAGGGATGTAATCCACCCTTCAGGACAGAGCCACTCATTCCCCCAGCTGCCAGGAGCGTAAGCTAGTGAGATCTCACAGGTGGGTCTGTCATCAGCATTGGAGTGCACAGGCCTGGTATCCTTGCCTGGATGTGAACACTTCAGAAGAGCTACCCCAATTTCAGAGCTCCTGGTGGGACGGACTGAGGACTGTATTATAATGGCATTGGGCCAATTCTGCCTGTCTTATTCCCTTACAAATGAGGATCCCCAATAAGCTTGCTGCAAATCCCTGCCTCAGAGTCCATTTCTCAGAGAATCTGACCTAAAAGGCATAATAACTTAATGAGCAGGTGCAGTGGCTTAAGCCTGTAATCTCAGCACCTTGGAAGGTTGAGGTGGAGAATCACTTCAAGCCAGGATTCAGTACCATCCTGGGTTATATAATGAGACTTGTCTCTACAAAAACCAGAAACATTAGGCTGATCTTGGTGCTCTGGCTCATGCCTGTAATCCTAGTACTCTGGGAGGCTGAGGCAGGAGGATTGCTTGAGCTCAGGAATTCTAGACCAGCCTGAGCAAGAGTAAGACCCTATATCTACTAAAATAGAAAAACTAGCCATTGTGGCAGGTCCCTGTAGTCCCACCTACTCGGGAGGCTGAGGCAAGAGGATCACCTGATCTCAGGAGTTTGAGGTTGCTATAAGCTAGGCTGACACTACAGTACACTAGCCTGAGGCAACATAGTGAGACCCAATCTCTACAAAAAATAAAAAATTGGCTGAGCTCAGTGGTTCACGCCATAATCTTAGCACTCTGAGAGGTCAAGGCAGGAGGATTGCTTGAGCTCAGGAGTTCGAGACCAGCCTGAGTAAGAGGGAGACCTGCCTCTACTAAAAATAGGAAAATTAGCAAGTAGTGTCATGCATCTGTATTGCCCTTTACTCAGAAGCTGAGGCAGGAGGATCACCTAAGCCCAGGACTTTGAGATTGCTGTGAGCTAAGCTGAGGCTATGTCACTCAAAGAAAGACTTTGTCTCTAAATAAACAAATAAATAAATATCCAGGCATTGTGGGATGTGACTGTAGTACTAGCTATTCTAGAGGCAGGAGGATTACTTGCGCCAAGGAGTTCAAGGTTACAATGACCTGTGATTGGGCTGCTGCACTCCAACTTGGGCGAAAGAGCAATAGACCCTATCTCTAAAATATTAATTAATGAATTAATCAAAAAAGAATAATATTAATATTAAAAATAACAAATAGTCCTAGCAAACTCATAATCTTTTCTACATGCCAAGAATTGCTTTAAGTGCTTTACTTATGTTTATACGTAGGTAGATACGTTTGCACTGGTGCACTGTAGGGTAGAGGCAAGGGAAAGATGAGGCTGGGACCATGGATAGAGAAAAGTAAACTGCTTGCTGTTTGGCAGAAGCGAGGGACAGGAATTGAGTGGGTGACCCCAAGACGGTGAGGCAGCCTTCAGGAGCAGGTTTGAGGGAAGTAGTTGGGTTCATCAGGCAGTGTGATGTTGAAGCAGATTGGTAAGGAAGGTTCGGGTGGCTCCCACTTCTTTATTGCCGGGGCTGCCCACTGACCTCCAAGACATTCCTTCCCAACTTATCAGGTCTCCGGGATCCCCGGGTAGTTTCGTTTTATTCAACTGTTGACCATTTGCAGATGGTCCCTGAAGTTTTGCGTCAGTTCCCTCAGACAGAAATGCACCAGGTTCCCTGGAAGATGCGTAGGGCGGAAGCGGAATTAGCGCCTCTGGCTCCGGTGGCCGGGTGGCCAGGAACGGAAGCGGAAGTGGCGGCGGCGCCGGCCTGGCCTGGCCTGGCTGTAGGCAGGCGGCGGGCGGGCGTGATGGCGGAGGCCGGGCCACAGGCGCCGCCGCCCCCGGGCACTCCAAGCCGACACGAGAAAAGTCTGGGACTTCTTACCACCAAGTTCGTGTCGCTTCTGCAAGAGGCCAAGGACGGCGTGCTTGACCTCAAGCTGGTGCGGCCCGGGCTAAGGGGCGACAAGGAGGGGATGATGGACCAGGCCGGGGTTGGTAGCGGGAACCCTTGGGGTGGTCCAGCTGGGTTTTCCGAGAGCCAGCCGCTAGCGTGCGCTTTCTCACGGGAGAAATGCTGAAGGTTGTTTCATTCATTCGGCTAAGGTCATTGAGTGTCAGCTGTGTGCCAGGCTTAGGGCTGCAGGTGCTCGTCCTCGTGGCCTTTCTTGGCTGGCATGAGAAGAGCATCAGAGCATCAGTTCAGGGTTGTGCCAGGTCTCTTCTCACTCTCCGGTTCTGAGCTGCAGTAGTGGGAGTCACTACAGGATTGGGATCCAAGTTACCTCACTCCTCAGATAACTGGGGATACACCTGATAGTGGAGCTGAGCATTTTCCACTGTGTTCTGTCTGCCAGGCAGCTGACACCCTAGCTGTGCGCCAGAAGCGGCGGATTTATGACATTACCAACGTGTTGGAAGGTATTGGGTTAATCGAGAAAAAATCCAAGAACAGCATCCAGTGGAAGTGAGTGGGGTATATCTGGGAGGGCAGTAGGATATCCTGTTCAGAAGAATCAGGGCGTGGGGTGGAGAGTGCAGGAGAGGACAGGAGCCATGGGACTCAGAGTTCCTGGCAATCCCTCTTAGCCCCACTCCTTGGGCTCAGGGGTGTGGGGCCTGGCTGCAATACCCGAGAGATTGCTGACAAGCTGATTGAGCTCAAAGCAGAGATCGAAGAGCTGCAGCAGCGGGAGCAAGAACTGGACCAGCACAAGGTGTGGGTGCAGCAAAGCATCCGGAACGTTACAGAGGACGTACAGAACAGCTGATATCCTCCTGGTGGTCCCTGTTCTGGGGAAGTGGGCAAGGGGCCCTCTGTTTCACTTGGGTTTTCTCTGTGCTCCCTGGGCCCTGTTCCTCTTGGGAGATGGTTTAGCCTCTGGTCAGGTCTCAGCCTCAGCCCCCTTGTTCAGAGCCCCTTCTCCTCCAGTCTGGGCCTGTAACCCATCCCTATGTAGACCCCAGTCCCCAGAACTTTCTCTGAGGGCTTGTGTGTCAGACCTATGCTGAAGAGTTGGGTCTTCTCTGTAGCCTGCCATCTATCACCATAGTCAGGGGATCAGCCGTTCTCCTTAACCCCCACACTTTGGCCTACGTGACTCATGAAGACATCTGCAGATGCTTTGCTGGTGAGCAGAGCCTGGGTAGGGGGATAGAGGGGTGGGGTTGGGCTGGGCTACAGCTCTGAGTATTGGGCTAAGTGTTAAAGGAGAGTCATCTCTTAAAATCCTGGGGCCTGGCTCGGTGCCTATGGCTCAAGCGGCTAAGGCACCAGCCACATACACCTGAGCTGGCGGGTTCAAATCCAGCCTGGGCCCACCAAACAACAATGATGGCTGCAAACAAAAAATAGCTGGGCATTGTGGCAGGCGCCTGTAGTCCCAACTACTTGGGAAGCGGAGGCAGGAGAATTGGTTGAGCCCAGGAGTTGGAGGTTGCTGGGAGCTATGATGCCATGGCACTCTACCCAGGGCAACAGCTTGAGGCTCTGTCTCAGAAAAAAAAGAAAAAATCCTGGGGCCTGCTCAAGGAGGAACCAGGCAGGGTAAGTCTTCTGTCTGAGGGTCACTGGGACCCTGTGGAAGCCAACTATACTAAGAGGGTACAAGAATTCTGGAGCAGGCTTGGATTAGTTCCCATTTCCATCATCCCCTGGATTTGTCTTCTTAGGCATGATAAAGGCACAAAGGGAGGGAAAGAGTGTGTGTGGATATGCTTGTGTGGCATGCTCATGTGCAGGGGACAGTGGTACCTTCTTTTAACTTGTAGTTAATTTGATGACACCGTGGACGCAGGAGCTGTCCCTTTTCCACCTTGTATCTCCCTCAAGCCAGTCTTAGGAAAGGGACATTGGCCTTAGGCAGAACACCTGTACCCAGAGAACAGCCCTGTCAATCAAAGAGTGAGGTGCCATGGCCAGCAATCTTTTGCTGCGCATATTTGAACCTAGATTTCCTTGTTACTGACCCTGACCTCTTGGGGAGTGAAAAGCTTTAGCTTTGCCCAGCCAGTATGGGAGATGGGTGAAGCCTATTCTCTGGTCCCTCAGTCTGTGATCTCTGCCTTGCCTCAAGGGGCAAGAATCTCCATTGCCAGCTCAGATTGAGCCCATGGCCTCTGACCCATTCTCCTTGTCATTCTAGGAGATACCCTCCTGGCCATCCGGGCCCCATCGGGCACCAGCCTGGAGGTGCCCATCCCAGAGGTGGGTGCTCAGCTCAGGCAGGCGGGGTTGATTAAGGGCGGGTGGTGGCTGTGGAGCCTGATAAGTCCCGGGTGGGGCAGGTAGGGGGAGGCCTAGGGTTTGGGGTTATCTAGGAGGATGGGCAGCTTGAGTGGGAGAGGACACTGGCCCTGACCCAGGGTCAGGCAGGAGCCAAGCCTACCTCCAGTTCCACCTGTCCCCTCCTCTACCACTCACCTTCAGGGTCTCAATGGGCAGAAGAAGTACCAGATTCACTTAAAGAGTGTGAGTGGCCCCATTGAGGTACTGCTGGTGAACAAGGAGGCATGGAGCTCACCACCTGTGGCTGTGCCTGTGCCACCACCTGAAGATCTGCTCCAGAGCCCACCTGCTGTGTCTACCCCTCCACCTCTGCCCAAGCCTACCCTGGAAGCCTCACGTCCAAGCAGTCCCCAGCCAAGCACCCCAGCCCCTGTTCCTGGCAGCACCGAAGTCCTGGGGGTGGCCAGCCCAGCAGCTGAGATCACAGGTAAGGCATAGTAGGAGCTGGTAACGGGCTTATCTTCTGACACTTGTGTTTTGTGGAATCCTGTACTCAGAGTTAAAAGAGACTTTGAGGGGGTTTTCCTTTCCTTGGCCTCCACCAGCCTCCCCTCCCAAGGGCAGTGAATGATCTCTTTAACAGGGAAGCTCTGACCATGCAAAGGGCAATTAATGGTGACAGTTTTCCCCAGATCCACTAGTGTGTAACTTTCTATTGCCGCCTCTTTTGTCTGCCACAGCAGACACTTGTAAGCCTTATGTCTGTGTCTCCTTTAGTGACTCGTTTGCAGGTTACCTCTTTCGGGTCATCTGGCAATGCCTGTTTCTCCATGGGTTTGAGAATTAGGAATGGTCATCTTGGCCATGGGTTCTAGCACAGTTAGGGTCAATGGCCCACTTCCTGCCCTCATGTGACTGGAATTGGGGGATGTGTTTGCAGTTAGTGGTGGCCCTGGAACCGATAGCAAGGACAGTAGTGAGCTCAGCTCACTCCCACTGGGCCCAACAGCACTGGACACCCGGCCACTGCAGTCTTCTGCTCTGCTGGACAGCAGCAGCAGCAGTAATAGCAGCAGTTCATCTGGACCCAACCCTTCTACCTCTTTTGAGCCCATCAAGGCAGACCCCACAGGTGGTGAGTACGTGCCGACCCTGGGGTGGGAAGGATCAAGCGTCTACCTAAGTCAGAAGCACTACTGGGGCCGGAACCCAGCTCTCCTGTGAACCCCTGCCTGACACAGAGTTCTCTGCCAGCCAGAGTGAAGTACCCTTTTTTCCTCCTTCATCTGCTAGCACAAAACTCTTTGGCCCTCTTTCAAGCCCTGCCTGCCACCCCTCAGAACACCACTAAGCCTCTCTCACTTCTCTAATTGATACTGTTGTTCTGTGTCCACTCTCTCACCTTCCCTGTCTCCTTTTCTGTCTGGACTCCTTGAAAAAGTAATCTCTTCTTTTTTTTTGAGACAGAGTCTCAGTCACCCTGGGTAGAGTGCTGTGATGTCACAGCTGATAGCAACCTCAAACTCTTGGGGTCAGACAATCCTCTTGCCTCAGCCTCTTGAGTAGCTAAGACTATTGGCACCGGCCACAATGCCCAGCTAGTTTTTCTCAAGATGGGGTCTCACTCTTGCTCAGGCTGGTCTCAAACTCCCGAACTAGGCATGAGCCACTGTGCCCAGCCCTCCCTCTACATCTTGCTCTTCTGGTCACTCTCAGATTGTAACAGTCACCTGCCCCTGGCACTATAGCAGTGCCACTTTTGAAGTTACTGAAAACTAGGTTACCAAGTCCAGTAAATTTCTAGCGTGTTTTGCTTAGGTGTCCCCTTGTTCAATGATAATGTTCTTTTCTCCTTTGGCTTTAATGATGCAAGCTTTTTTTTTTTTTTTTTTTAACTTCACTGGCTTTTCCTTGAACTCTCTCTGGCACTTCCTTAAACATTGGCACATCCAGAGTTCTGTCCCATTCTATACCTGAAGAGGGCCTCAACTTTGGGTGGGTGAATGGCCGCTGCCTTTCTTGATCTTTTGCCTGATCCTCACACTGCTATGTCCACTTGACATCCTCTGCATATCCAGTGGACACCTCAGTCCCACGTGTCCTCAGCCAAATTCACTTTCCTCCCAAAATGTGCTTTTCCACCTTGGTGCACACTCTGCATCACTCCAGTTCATCTCCTCGCTCCTCCCTCTGCTGCCTATCCCCTGTTAGCTGACCATTCTATCCCAAACACTTCCTCCTATCTCTTGCAGCCTTAGCACTTAGGATGACTCCTGGCCACCTCTTTAAGATTCTTTAGCATCTTTCTCTTTACCCTGACTAACAGAACAGTCTTCTTGAAACACAAGCCTGACTGGCATTTTTGTTTACAAAAGTATCTTTTTTTTTTTAAGAAATAGGAATCTTGCTTCATCTCCCAGATTGGAGTGTAGTGGCTGATCATATCTCACTGCAACCTTGAATGCCCTGGCTAAAAGCAGACCTCTTGCCTTAGCCTCCCAAGTAGCTGGGACTACAGGCATATGTTTGCCTGGCCAATTTTTTTTTTTTTAGACAGTCTCATTTTGTCACCTTGGTAGAATGCCATGGTGTCTTAGCTCACACCAACCTCAAACTCTTGGACTTGGCTTGGCTTCCAGCAGCTTGGGTGCTAGCCACATACACCAGGGTTGGGGGATTCGAACTAAGCCCAGGCCTGCCAAACAATGACAACTAAAACCAAAAAAAATAGCTGGGCATTATAGTCCCAGCTACTTGGGAGGCTGAGGCAAGAGAATCACTTAAGCCCAAGAGTTTGAGGTTGCTGTGAGCTGTGACAGCACAGCACTCTACCGAGAGCAACATAGTAAGATTCTGTCTCAAAAAAAAAGATTCTTGGACTCAAGTGATCCTCCTACCACAGCCTCCCAAGCAGCTAGGACTACAGTTTCCTGCCACAACTCCCAGGTAGTTTTTCTATTTTTAGTAGAGATGGGGGTCTCCCTCTTGCTTAGGGTGGTCTCAAACTCTGGAGCTCAACCAATCTAAATGCCTCAGCCACCTGGAGTGCTAGTATTACAGGCATGAGCCATCGTGCCCAGCCAATTTTTTTATTTTTTGTGAAGACAGGGGTCTCACTATCCCCAGGATGATCTTGAACTTCTGGTCTCAAGCAAATCACTGGCCTCAGCCTCCCAAAGTGGTGGGATTACGTGCATCAGCCACATGCCTGGGCCCCAAAGTACCTTTTTAATGACTCCCTAAGGCTCATTGGATAAAGTCTAAGCTCCTGAATCTGGCATGTGAAGATCCTTGTGATCCTTTCTAGTTTCACTTTCTGCTTCCCACATGTGTCCTCCGGATCAGAGCTTTGTACCACTAGCCCCTTTGAAGTGTCTATCTCCACTTCAGCCAGGTGACCTGACTCAGGTTGTGGACTCTGAGCCTTGTGCAGAGCAGTTGTTCAGCAAGAGTAGGGAAAGATGGGGCATCCTTTTGTGCACACTCAGCCCAGCAATGGAGAGTGAGAGAGTGTTGCCCTTCTGTAGCACCTCCAAGTTAGAGAGGCTATAGACTGTATCAGGCTAGGCACGCATATGGGTTAAGATTATGGCTCATGCATATAATGGTTGAGGCAGGAGGATCCCTTGAGCTACAGAGTTCAAGATCAGCCTGAGCAAGAGTGAAACTCATCTCTAGTAAAAATAGAAAAATTAGCCCAGCATCATGTTGTGGGCCTGTAGTCCCAGTTACTTGGGAGGCTGAGGCAGGAAGATCACTTGAGCCTAAGAGTTTGAGGTTGTTGTGAGCTGGTCAGTTGCCTGGGCACTCTAGCCTTGGGCAACAGAGTGAGACTGTCTGAAAAAAAAAAAAAAAAAGAAAGGTTGTACCGGTTACCTGCAATGGGTCTTTGGTATTCTGGGCTCAACCCTAGGGATTTAGGTCTAGCAGGTGAAATCAACAGATGATGCCAGCATGGCCTAGGGCAGGGCTTGTGTTTCCTTGGACATGTGGAGTCCCAGGTTGGGTGGTGGCATAGGATCTGAGAAAGGAAGGGGCTACAGTGGGACCAGACTGGACCTCTGTACCTTGAGTATGGCTTCCTTATTTTTCAGTTCTGGAACTCCCCAAAGAGCTGTCAGAAATCTTTGATCCCACAAGAGGTAGGCTGCAGTCCTCCCTGGGTCTGGGAGTAATGGACATAGCTCGTTGGGTTGTATGGCTGTTTTCTTTCCTTTCTGAGGACCTTATGGTTGTGCTTGGTACCTGGGGAAAGGGTAAAGCTCCCAAGGGACAGTGGGAGTTCCCTTTCATGGGCTTTGGTGGGTGGAGAGGTGGGAGCTGGAATATAACTGAGCTCTTTTTCCCTTCCCAGAATGCATGAGCTCGGAGCTACTGGAAGAGTTGATGTCCTCAGAAGGTGGGTGGCCTGGGGTGGTGGGGGGTGGGTGTGGGCAGGGGGTTGGGCAGCTGCAGGGTGGGGCCTCAGCCTAGTGCTCTCTGCAGTGTTTGCCCCCCTCCTCCGCCTTTCTCCGCCCCCGGGAGACCACGATTACATCTACAACCTGGACGAGAGTGAAGGTGTCTGTGACCTCTTTGATGTGCCTGTTCTCAACCTCTGACTGACAGGGACATGCCCTGTGTGGCCAGGACCCAGACTGACCTGGGGGCTGCCTGGGAACCTCCCCTACTCACTCTTACACAGCTTGAGAGCCACAGACTCCTGGTTCCCCAGCCTCCCCTCTGCACAGTTCTGGCCACAGCTCCCATTCCTGCTCTGGCACTCGCACTGTGCTCGCAGTGTAGGGGAAAGGGGTTTGGCCCCCAGCACCATGGAGCCAAAGTGTTTGTTTCTCCTTTTCTGGGGCTTGTTCATCGCAGGCTGAGCTGCCACCCAGTGGCACAGACCTGAGGAGTCCAGCCCCACTGCCCTGTCCCTACTAGCCGGTCACACTCTAGGAGCAAAGGGCGGGGTGGAACTGGGCACATCCCAGCACCATCCCTAGCTTTCTTCACTGCTCCCTGCCCCTTGACCCTCCAGCTCCTCCTAGACCTCTCATGTGCCCCCTCTTCTGCTGGGCCCTTAGCCCTGACAACCTGCAGGTGGTGGTGGGGAGGCGCTAAGAGGAAGGAACAGAGGTCTCCAGCTAGGAATCTGGGTGCTCTGTCCCTGAGGATTGGCCCTACCTCCTACTGCCCCATTGCCCCCCTTATTTCCATTTATTCATTTACCCTCATGTAGAGCCCTTTGCAGAGATTTAGAAAGATTTACATTAACGAATGGATTCCTATATAAAAGATTATTTTTATACTTTTTGCAGCAAAAGGAAATTGTAATATTTGTACAGTGTCCAAGTGAATAAAAATAATGCCTAAGGCTATCTCTGACCTGGTTCTTTGGGCCTCTTCTTGGGACTGTGCTGGCTGGATTGGTGGTGGGACTGGGTAGGTAACTTTACTGGAAGAGGTGAGGCAGCCTGCCCTCCCCGCCTCCACCTGCCGCACCTTGGGGCGGGGCGAGTCGGGCAAGGCGGGGCAGGGCATAACAGGCGCCGTCCTACCTTTCTACCCTGGGACTCCAACCCGGAACTAGCTTCCCTTGGGAAGGCCGCAGTCCCTGGCCAGGAGCTGGAACCTAGACCGTGAGCGTGGGCCAGTGCGCTGGGGCCTGGTTGCGAACAGAGGAACGCCCTCGTTCCCAGGGGCCCCGGGCCAGTTGAGCCCTCGGCCGGAGGTTGCACAGTGTGTTGAAAGTGCGGGCGTCCACGCCGGGGCTGGACCATGTGGCCCCCGCGGAACGTGGTGAAGATTGCTGTCCAGATGCGTGACGCCATTCCGCAGCTCATCCAGCTGGACCAGGTCACCAGACCTGTCCCACCTCCATCTGCCCTACCACCTTCCCCTGGGCCGCCCCTTTCCCCCCCAGAACAGCCCACCCCACTCCTCCCCCAGGCTTCTCCCCAGCCCCTCTACTAGACCCGGTGAGTGACCGCTCCACTTGCAGGCAAAGCCACTGGCCGCTGTGCTGAAGGAGGTGTGCGACGCGTGAGTGGGGCCAGCCGGGCCAGAGGTTGGGGGAGGGCGGGCAGGAGGGGCACCCTACCTGCCTCACCGCGCCTCCCCGCCCCGCAGGTGGAGCCTGACTCACTCTGAGCGCTATGCCCTGCAGTTTGCTGATGGGCACAGGAGATACATCACCGAGAACGTGAGTCCCCTCTCCCCCAGGCCACACACTCCACTCTGACCCCTCTAAAAACACCTAGCCCTTGGGCCCCAAACTTATCATCCTCCTCTCTGGAATGTGATCTTTTACGGACCACCCCCGCCCCCAACCAACACGCAGACTCCCTGACAACCTAATTGACCATCCTCAGATTTTGCCCTGACTCTACTGCCCTCTCCGCTGTCTTCTCTAGAACCGCGCTGAGATCAAGAATGGCAGCATCCTGTGCCTCAGTACTGCCCCAGTAATGTCCCTCCCTGCCTGCCCCTCATTCCTAGCCCCTCCCCTGGTCTCTCCGCTGCCCGGCTCCCTTGCCCCGAGTCCCGAGGCCTGGTCCCAGCCAAGCAGTGCACCACCTTGTGGACACCAGGGTTCCTGCCCTTCAGCTCTCACCCTTGCAACGCCCAGCCTCCTCACCTCTGCTCATGCTCCCGCTCCTGCCAGGACCTAGAGGCTGAGCAGCTGTTGGGTGGGCTGCAGAGTGGGAGTCGTGAAGGGCACCGGGAAGCCCTGAGACGCCTCGTGCTGCTGGCCTCAGACATGACCTTTGCCCGGGAGGTCATCAGCCGTGATGGGCTACAGAGACTAGGCACCATCATTGAGGATGGGGATGAGTGAGCACAAGACTACTGTGGCTGGGGGACCTGGGGGGTGGGGGGGCTTAAGGGTCCTGGTCTGGTCCTGCTCAGCTTCAGATGTCCTCCTTAGCCTAGGAGAAGTGCTCGCCCTTGGCCTGAGGGCCTTCATGGAGCTCATGGAACATGGTGTGGTGTCCTGGGAGACTCTCAGCATCCCCTTTGTAAAGAAGGTAGGTGGGGCAGCACCTGCGGCTCAGCTGGTAGGGCGCTGGCCCCATATACCGAGGGTGGTGGGTTCAAACCCGGCCTCAGCCAAACTGCAACAAAAAAATGGCTGGGCATTGTGGCGGGCGCCTGTAACCCCAGCTACTTGGGAGGCTGAGGCAAGAGAATCGCCTAAGCCCAGGAGTTGGAGGTTACTGTGAGCTGTGTGATGGCACAGCACCCTACTGAGGGCCATAAAGTGAAACTCTTGTCTCTACAAAAAAAAATAAATAAATAGGGCGGCACCTGTGGCTCAGTGAGTAGGGCACTGGCCCCATATACTGGAGGTGGCGGGTTCAAACTCAGCCCCGGGCCAAAAACTGCAAAAAAAAAAAAAAAAAAAAATTCAGATGTTCAAAGAAACATCTATAATGTTTCTCAATTTTCTGGAATTGACTGTGAGCTTATGTTCCTGATTTTGAGCCTCTAAATTCTGAGATGTAAATA
>CAUYON010038432.1:0-30590 GCA_963573935.1 Arctocebus calabarensis
GCTCCATCCATGTAAACACAAAAGAGGTAAAGTCTCCATCTTTCTTTAAGGCTGCATAGTATTCCATGGTATACATGTACCACAATTTATTAATCCATTCATGGGTCGATGGGCATTTGGGCTTCTTCCACGACTTAGCAATTACTTCGTATGATTTTTAATTACTCCTACCTTCTTTTTATAAAGAGCTTAGTCATGTAAATTATGAAATGCACAAATATATGTTATTTATAGTCTCTTACCCAGAGTTTTTTTTTTTTTTTTTTGTAATTTTTCTTTTTTCACCTTTTTTTGTAGACACTTCTGGGAAGTGGAGTTTTTTTTGTGATTCTAAGGAATTTTCCATCTGATTTTTTTTTTTTTTTTGTATTGCTAATAAGATTTACCATGTCATAATATTTACCTTTTTATATATATTTTTTAAAAATCAAAAGGGGGGATTTCTAGTTAAATACAGCATAAGTATTTATCTCTGTGTTTTCTTGAAACCTCACTAAAATGATAATCAGAATGGATAGAAGATGTCAACTTATTTTTGAATCAAAGATAGGTAATTATTTGATAAGTTGACTTAACAGAACAGGATAACTCATAGTGCAAATGAGAAATAAGTTCATTTTAACTTTGGAACTCCTTTGTAGAGTATCTAATCTGTAGCCTTCGTGCTGATTTTATGAGGACTTTTTTTGCTTATCTGTGGTGTGTCAGGATTGGACCTTTTTTTTTTGTTTTCCACTAATCAGCTTCTGTTAGGTTTAAAGTTTACAGACTGAAAATTGAGATACCATTCACTCTCTTCTTCTGCTGTCTGTTGGTACCTTTTCCTGTTTGACATTTATATTTTTGGGCAGAAAGCTTGAAACTTTGTTTCCTGGAAAAATAGACCAGGTTTAGAGAAAAGATTGAAAATTATAAGTGATTTTCCCTTCCTTCAATGAGATGACTATCTTTAGATCAGGTAACTCACAAGTTAAAATGTATTAGAACATTGGTCATTCAAGAACATAAAAAATCTTTTATTTGATGTGAGTTTTTATACTAAATTCTATAGAAGTAGTGTCAGATATTAGAAGAAACAAATGTCTGAAGTGTGACATTAGTTGTGTCATTGAGTCTCAAAATTCTTGGTAGATCCAGATGTTATTTCAGATATTGTGGATTTTGTTGTCATTTCAGTGATGGCACCCAGAACTTGGGTATCCTTTTAGTACTAATAGTTTGAATGTTCTAAACATTATTATGATACACAAATCTCAGTAGACACCACAGATTACCAAGTAAAGCAGTTATCTGGATAAAACTTAACTGGTCTTTTTATTTCATAGATTGTGACATTATCAATTATAAATTTCAAATGTTGAGAATAAAGTATATTATTTGCTAGATTATCAGTAATTGATATCTGAAGTTTATAGCTTTAAATAGAGAATACAGTGTCTTCTTTGTTTACGTACATTTAAGAAACAATACACCTAGAATGTTCTGAAGTGGTTTTGAGGGCTGGGTGTAGTGGCTCATGCCTGTAATTCTCGCACTTTGGAAGGCTGAGGCTGGAAGATCACCTGAGACCAGGAGCTCAAGATCAGCCTGAGCAACATAGTGAGACCATTTCTACAAAAAAAATTTATTTTAAATTAGCCAAGTGTGGTGCCTGTAGTCCTAGTTACTTGGAAGCTTGCACTAAGAGGATTGCTTGAGCCCAGGAGTTTGAGGTTCCAGTGCACTGTGATGACATCCTAGCCTGGGTGACAGAGCAAGACCCTGTCTCATAAAAAAAGGAAAAAAGTGGATTTTGAACTTCAGAATGTTAAAATGCAGCAATTATAAGGTTGTTTAATTTCCCTATTGAAACAATTTTTTCTGCTAAGATTTTTCAGAGTTTGGGCTGAACTAAACTTTTTAGAAATCCTATTTAATTACTAGTGCTGGCAGTAGTCTCTCTCTCTCTCTCTATATATATTTTTTTTTTTTTGGCCAGGGCCAGGTTTGAACCCACCACCTCTGGTATATGGAGCTGGCGCCCTACTCCTCAAGACATAGGCGCCACCCAGTAGTCTATATTTTTATATATAGGATAAAGAAGCAAGGCATTATTTCAGTAATTTATGCCGATTCTGGCTTTTGGAAAGTAGTAGAATCAACAACTTATTTTTAGTGTAGAATTATGTACTAGTCATGTTAAGCTAGTATCCAGTTGAGTTTTTTTTTAATGTGGATTATTCATTAGAATATTATTTATAATAGTGATCAATTTGTTTTTTTGAGTCTCACTGTGTCACCTTGAGTAGAATAGAATGCGATGGCATCATAGCTCACAGCAACCTCAAACTCTTGGGCTCAAGTGATCATCTTGCTTCAGCTTCCTAGGTAGCTGGGACTACAGGTGCCTTCCATGACAAATGGCTACTTTTTTTCTGTTTTTAGTAGAGATGGGGGTTTTGCTCTTATTCAGGCTGGTCTCAAACACCTGAGCTCTAGCAGTCCGCCCACATCTGCCTCCTAAAGTGCTAGAATTACAGGCATAAGCCATTGTGCCCAGCTGTAATAGTGAACAATTAGGAGTAACCTATAATGAAAATGTAAGTGATGACCAAAGTTCGTGGGTTTTGACAATTTTATTGAGATATAATTCACATGCCATGTAATTCACCCATTAATGTACACAATTCAATGATTTGTTTGTTCACAAACTTTTGCAGTCATCACCACAGTTAATTTCAGAATAGTTTCATCACTACAAAAAAGAAACCAGTCCTCACCCCATTAGCTGTTACTCCCTATTACTTCCCAGCCTTCCTAGCACAAATCTGCTTCCTGTTGTTGGTATAGATTTATCTGTTCTGGATATGTTACATAAATGGATTCATGTGGTATGTGTTCTTTTGTGGTTGGCTTAAAAGTTTCATCTATGCAGTAGCATTTCTTTTAATTTATGACTGAATGATACTTTGTTCTATGGCTATACATTGTTTATACATCAGCCAATTGAGAAATATTTGGGTTGTTTCCATTTTTTGACTATTACAAATAGTATTTGTGTGAACATTTGTGTACACATTTTTTTTTTCTAGCTAGACTTCACTTTTAATTAAAGACATGCAAAACAAAAATAGGAAACATAATCAAATCACTGACAATTGAGAATAATTTCAGAGAACTAAATTAAAGTCACCATCTTCTAGATACTGGAATCCTAACCAGTTTATACATCCTAACCATTTTACACATTGCTGCTAGAGAAAACATTATAAAACTAAAATGAGTAAGCTATTTTCATGTTTAAAGGCAGCTCTTGGCCTCTTTGCAATGATCTTTCTTGTTGAAGACCTAGATTTCCTTCCACTTCATTGTTCCCCAGTTATTCCTTCATGGTCTTCATGTGTTTCAAGCTGGCCTAAATATAGTATTCTATGTAACTCAAATATTGTGGTAGAAAAATGTAGATGTGTTTAAGTAGAAGAAAAAGGAAAGACATTTTAAAAATGTCCCAATGATTAACTCCAAGTGGCATAAATGGTGATTTTGAATTCCTTCATCTTTTCCTGGACTTTAAAAATTCTTTGCAGTGAATTACTTTTATGATCAAGAAGAGAAGTTCCTCTTATTAAGGCAAAATTTACCTTAATAGTTCCAAGATCCATCGGATGTTTGACAATGTCATAGTAGTTAATGGAGTCCCAAAGCATTAACATCAACAGGATTATAAAAGGGCCATACATATGAAAAGTGTTTCTTTGCAGGCATTTCTTTAAGAATCTCACTGCGGTGCCTTAATGGTTCCAGTTACTTTAACACTCTTTCCAACATTATATTGTTACTGAGAATCAGGCAAAACATCCTTCTGTTTTTGTGCCAGTACCATGCTGTTTTGATCACTATTGATTTATAGTACAGTCTCACGTCTGGTAGCATGATTCCTCCTGCTTTGTTTTTATTTCTGAGTAATGTCTTGGCTATTTGAGGTTTTTTTTCTGATTCCATATTAAATGAAGTATTATTTTTTCGAGATTTTTAAAATATGACAATAGAGATTTAATAGGAATTGCATTAAAATTATATATTGCTTTGGGTAGTATAGACATTTTAACAATGTTGATTCTTCCCAGCCATGAGCATGGTATGTTTTTCCATTTGTTAACATTTTCAACTATTTCTTAAAGTTTCATAGTTCTCTTTATAGAGATCTTTCATGCACAAAAACAGAGAGGTAGATGTTTGCAACAGAATAGAGAACCAAGAGTTGAATCCAGCTACTTACCGTTATTTGATCTTTGACAAGCCAATTAAAAACATTCAGTGGGGAAAAGACTCCCTATTTAACAAATGGTGCTGGGTGAACTGGCTGGTGACCTGTAGAAGATTGAAACTGGACCCACACTTTTCATCATTAACTAAGATAGACTCTCACTGGATCAAAGATTTAAACTTAAGACATGAAACTATAAAAATACTAGAAGAAAGTGCAGGGAAAACTCTTGAAGGAATCAGCCTGGGTGAATATTTTATGAGGAGGACTCCCCAGGCAATTGAAGCAGTATCAAAAATACACTACTGGGACCTAATCAAACTAAAAAACTGCACAGCCAAGAACATAGTAAGTATAGCAAGCAGACAGCCCTCAGAATGGGAGAAAATATTTGCAGGTTATGTCTCTGATAAAGGTTTAATAACCAGAATCCACAGAGAACTCAAATGTATTAGCAAGAAAAGAATAAGTGATCCCATCTCAGGGTGGGCAAAGGACTTGAAGAGAAACTTCTCTGAAGAAGACAGGCGCATGGCCTACGGACACATGAAAAAATGCTCACCATCCTTAATCATCAGAGAAATGCAAATCAAAAATACTTTGAGATATCACCTAACTCCAGTAAGATTAGCCCACATAACAAAATCAACAAACCAGAGATGTTGGAGTGGATGTGTAGAAAAGGGAACACTTCTATACTGCTGGTGGGAATGCACACTAATATGTTCCTTTTGGAAAGATGTTTGGAGAGTACTTAGAGATCTAAAAATAGACCTGCCATTTGATCCTATAATTCCTTTACTAGGTATATACCCAGAAGAACAAAAATCACATAACAAAGACATCTGTACCAGAATGTTTATTGCAGCCCAATTCATAATTGCCAAGTCATGGAAGAAGCCCAAGTGCCCATCGACCGATGAATGGATTAATAAATTGTGGTACATGTTTACCATGGAATAGTATGCAGCCTTAAAGAAAGATAGAGACTTTACCTCTTTCATGTTTACATGGATGGAGCTGGAACACAGTCTTCTTAGCAAAGTATCTCAAGAATGGAAGAAAAAGTATTCAACGTACTCAGCCCTACTATGAAACTAATTTAAAGTTTTCATATGAAGGCTATAATCCAACTATAGCACAAGAGTATGGGGCAAGGGGCAAGGGAGGGGAGAGGTGTGGGTCCAATTTTAGTCTTCTACAGGTCGCCAGCCAATTCACCCAGCAGCATTTGTTAAATAGGGAGTCTTTTCCCCACTGAATGAGGAAAATTGGGGTGAAGGGAGGGTAATTGATGGGATCATACCTACGGTGCATCTTAGAATGGTACAGGCGAAACTTACTAAATGCAGAATACAAATGTTTTCATACACTAACTAGCAAAATGCCATAAAGGCTATGTTAAACAGTTTGATGAAAATATTTCAGATTGTGAAACCAGCACATTGTACCCCTTGATTGTAATAATGTACACAGCTATGATTTAATAATAATAAAAGAAATCGTTCTGTACATTTTCTTTCTTTTTTTTTTTTTTGGTGGCATTCTTGCTGATTGTTCTTCTATGATTGTTGGAGAGGATTTGCTATTTGCTTTAACCACTGACATTATAGGAGTTGTTGTTTCTGCTTTCCTCTTCAACACCCCTTGTAAGTTGGGCAATAGTTTATGAGGTAGAGTTGAGTGGAGCTCCTTGGGCTGCGTTTAAAGAAGAAACAGATGCCTCAGGAAACACAGGAGTTGCTTGCTGCTTCAACACCTTCTCTGTTGCTTTGCGGAATGTTTTTTCTTTAACAGAATAAACTGCTTCATTTTGTTGAGTGCCTCCTAGCTCACTTTTCTTTATTCTTTCCTTACCACTCACAACTTGCTCTTCTTGTGGCATCTGAGATAATTTTTGGATGAACAATTTTTCTAGAGTTTGTGCCATAAGAACAATGTCATCTCCAGGCTTATTGTATTTTGAGAACATTGTATTTAAGTCTTCTATACGTTCTGAAGCCTTCACATAATATTTATTTTCCAAGCGCTTCTTAATTGTATTTAAATCCATTGGGTTTTTTATAGTGTTATAATAATCAGGCAGCTTTAGTTTCACGGCATCCACAGGATGTTGAAAAGGCTAAGGTAAGCTATGCTTCCATAAAGCCTTTAGGACTACTTTTTGTAGATAACTGCAGTTGATTTGTCCATTTTTAGTATTTATATACTCTGGTGGAGGAGGGTTAACAATAGGTGACTATTTGTCGACTTGAGAGTGACATCCTTAACTGCTTCAAATCCTGATATTCTAGTGTTGTCTACAAGTACATGTCCTTTTTCAATATAAGTAGTAAAAGCTGTTTCATTATGTATGCCTTAGACTTGGGTGTTTTAAATTATTTCACCATTTCAGTCTGTCTTTCAGCCTTTCAAAAACACAAATTGAGGACTTAGCCAGAAAAGTCTATGAATTCCTTTGTTTTGCTAAATCTGTAAGTCAGTTGTTTTTTTTTTTTTTTGAGACAGAGCCTCAAGCTGTCCCCCTGGGTAGAGTGCTGTGGCATCACAGCTCACAGCAACCTTCTACTCCTGGGCTCAAGCGAGTCTCCTGCCTCTGCCTCCCAAGTAGCTGGGACTACAAGCGCCCGCCACAGCGCCCGGCTATTTTTTGGTTGCAGCCATCATTGTTGTTTGGCGGGCCTGGGCTGGATTCGAACCCACCAGCTCAGGTGTACGTGGCTGGCACCTTAGCCTGTTGAGCCACAGGCGCCGAGCCTATAAGTCAGTTCTTGCAGGCTCCTTCTTAATTTCCCATTCTCAAGGACTCTAGCTGAGTCCTTGGAGTTTTTCCTTTATATACTTTCAAGAGCACATCCAATCTCAAGATCTGTCTGCCTTTGCTCCTCAAATTTGTCTATCCTCTGCCCCAGACTCATACATCCAGCTGCCTATTGAATATCTCCCTTTGGAAGTCTAGTGCACTGCTTCCTAAACTTGTAGGTCCAAATCCCAGGTCTCCGTGCTTTCCTCAGA
The DNA here is from genome assembly GCA_963573935.1 of Arctocebus calabarensis. Taxonomy (NCBI): domain Eukaryota; kingdom Metazoa; phylum Chordata; class Mammalia; order Primates; family Lorisidae; genus Arctocebus; species Arctocebus calabarensis. The sequence goes on from CAUYON010038432.1 coordinate 7,262, forward strand.
CAGCTTCATCCAATCATCCTCTTCTCAGTAAATGGTGATTTCAGTGTCGCAGTTTTTTAGACTAAAAATTTCTCTTGAATTATGAGCCAATCAAATCTAAAAGCCAAAGTCTTTGCGGTAGTCTTCAAAGCCCTACATCACCTAACTCTCTGCATCTGTGACTGGTTGATCTTATCGCCTCTGTTCTCCCCCTTACTCCTTCACAGGAGCCACTCACCTTTGGGCTGGTCCCAAAACACTGGCCACGTGTGTACACATTTTTATGTGGATATGTTTTTTCATTTTTTATGTATATACACCTAGGAGTGGAATTGCTGGGGCATATGATAACTATATGTTTAACCTTTTGAAGAACAGGCGCATTGTTTTCTAAAGTGGTTTCACCATTTAACATTCCTTGCAGCATCGTAAGAGGGTTCCGATTTCTCCACACCCTTTACGACACTTATTATTATCGTCTTTTTTTATTGTAACAACATAAAGAGGGTTCTGATTTCTCCATGCCCTTTCCAACACTTGTTATTTTCAGTTTTTTTATTGTAATAAAAATAATACGATAATAAAAATAATTTATTGTAATAATAATAATAATATTGTGAGTGTGAGGTGGTGTTTCAAGGTGGTTTTGAGTTGAATTTTCCTGATAACTAGTGATCATCTTGAACATCTTTTCATGTGCTTAAAGGCCATTTGCATACTTACGTTGGTGAATTGTCTTCAGATTGTGTTTTTCTAAATCACTCATTACCGAATTTTATTTTGAATAGTGGGCTCCCTAACCAAAACATGAATTATACCTAGGACATTAAGTGTCACTTAACTCTTTTTAAGTATATATTAGAAATTTGAAGAGGGACATAAATGGAATCATTGGTCTTTAGGAGTGACTCTTTTTAATGGAAATTTTTTTTTTTCTTTTTAAAGTGCTTCACTGGAATTTGGAAATCTAGATGAAAGTTCTCTGGTTCAAACAAATGGGAGTGACCTTAGTGCTGAAGATAGAGAGCTCCTGAAAGCTTATCATCATAGTTTTGATGATGAAAAAGTAGACTTGGATTTGATCATGCATCTTCTATACAATATCTGCCATAGCTGTGATGCTGGTAAATACTGTCACAGAGAACTGAAACAAATACAAACTTTGATTTAAAAATTAATATTTTATATAAATTTATATATAATTGCATTGATAGTAATATGTGAATAATCCTTTATCATGAGTATGATAGTTTATCAGTATTTGAAAACACATAGTTTCTTACAGTGATTTCTGTTGATTGCCTGTGATTTTATAATGAAATTTAGCATTAAGAACTTATTCTTCCCCAAGGTGCAATATTAATTTTCCTACCTGGATATGATGAAATTGTTGGACTGAGGGATCGCATCCTGTTTGATGACAAGCGGTTTGCTGATAATACTCATAGGTAAAAGCTAAAGTTTTATATTTGTTGCTTAAAATAACAAACAGGTACAATGCTATATCTTCTCTTTCAATTATCAACAGGTATCAAGTCTTCATGCTTCATTCAAATATGCAAACATCCGATCAAAAGAAGGTATTAAAAAACCCACCTGCAGGTGTTCGAAAAATAGTAAGCTTCATAAAAATCTTCTTTTTAAAATTTTTATTAGTCGTTGATTCTGTTTGCATAGTAACTTTAAGGTGATATCCCATTGCAGATCCTGTCCACCAATATTGCTGAAACCAGCATCACAGTCAATGATGTTGTCTTTGTTATTGATTCTGGTAAGGTAAAAGAGGTATGCATGGTTACTTTGTACTTTTAGTTAAATAAAGGCTAAGTTCTATTCCAATAAATGGTTTTATAAACATAATTTACTTTAATAGAAAATTTCTGCTTATAGATGAATTTATTATAGTAAATGTTGATTTCTCTAATGAGTCTACCTTAAATAATTGCATATATATGATCTCTTTTGTTATTTTAACAAATAGTACTAAAAGGTTGACTTGAGTTCACTAAATACTAGTAAGAATATTAAGTTAAGGGTTTGGCTAGTGATAGTGAAACTTTTGTCACATAGTGTGGGAATTTGATTGTATATTTTGTGTGTTTTCTCCTACATGTAGGCATAGATCATATTCTTCTTGTTCTTTGTTATATCTTCAGTGCCTCATATGTAGTAGGTGTTCGAGAGATATTTGGTTCAGTAGAACCCCGCTGAAAGAAAGCAAGCAAATGTATAAACAATGGGTCAACAGACAGCAGACAGATTGGTTTCCCACCTGCTTTTGTTAAAAAAAAAAAAAAAAGTTATGAGTCTGGTGTGGTGGCTCATGTTTGTAATCCTAGCACTCTGGGAGGCCAAGGCAGGTGAATTGCCTGAGCTCGGGAGTTTGAGACCAGCCTGAGCAAGAGTGAAACCCCATCTCTAAAAAACTAGCTGGGCACCTATAGTCCCAGCTTCTCAGGAGGCTGAGTCAAGAGAATCTCTTGAGCCCAAGAGTTTGAGGTAGCTGAGAGCTGTGATGCCATGACACTCAACCAAGGGTGACAAAGTGAGACTCTGTCTTAAATAAACAAACAAAAAAAAGTTTGATTAGAACACAACCACATCTATTCTTTTACCTTTTATCTGTGACTACTTTCACCCTGCGATGGCAGATTAGAGTAATTGCAACAGAGAGCTTCTCAAAGCCTAAAATATGAAGGTCAATATGCCAATCCTTGATATTAAAAAAAGGTCAGTATTTACACCATTCACTGAAAGAATGAAAATGATAGAGGTTATTGATTTTTTCCAGGGGAAGAGATATTATTCATTTTGTGGAAAGCAAATTTCATTTGTTTCATGGATGTAATAGGTCATCTTTAATGCAGAAAATTGCTTTATTAAGTTTTTAATATAATTTTAAGGACTATTTTATAGAAATAAAGTTTTATTTGGCTCTATACTTTATAGTTGGGTACTATAAAAGTGGGATAAATTATAATTTCTTATAATAGGACAGTAATGAGTATTATCACTAAAAATCTGAATGGTGGCTTGGGGTCTATGCTCAGTGGCTAGGGTGCCAGCCATATTCACCGGAGCTGGCTGGTTCGAATCCAACCCGAGCCTGCAAAACATTGACAACTACAACCAAAAAATAGCTGGGCGTTGTGGCAGGTGCCTGTAGTCCCAGCTACTTGGGAGGCTGAGGCAAGAGACTTGCTTAAGCCCAAGTGTTTGAGGTTGCTGTGAGCTGTGAACACCACAGCATTCTACGCCCAAGTGTTTGAGGTTGCTGTGAGCTGTGAACACCACAGCATTCTACCGAGGGTGACATAGTGAGACTCTGTCTCAAAAAAAAAAAAAAAAGAAAAGAAAAAAATCCGAATGGTAAGCTGATGATGAAAATTCAGATTTTATTGCCCTAAAATTATCTAAAGCAAACAAAATGAATTTTCACTATTTTGGAAATTCCTTCAGGTGTTATTTATCAAGTTTAAACATGAGTAATTTCAAAAGTTATTTTATATACAAAATTTACAAGTGTTAACATTTAAAAAAAACTTAATAAGTACCATATTTTCTAGTATTCTGTAATTAGGGGCAGTGCCTGTGGCTCAGTGGGTAGGGCGCCGGCCCTATATACTGAGAGTGGTGGGTTCAAACCTGGCCCTGGCCAGCTAAAATAGCAGTGGCAACGGCAACAAAAAAATAGCCCAGCGTTGTGATGGGCGCCTGTAGTCTCAGCTACTCAAAAGGCTGAGGCAAGAGAATCGCTTAAGCCCCAGAGTTGAAGGTTGCTGTGAGCTGAGACACCATGGCATTCTCCTGAGGGTGGCAGAGTGAAACTCTGTCTCAGAAAAAAATTAAACTATTATGAGGACATTTTTATTTGTTTTAGGTAGTTAAATTTTATGAAAGGAAAAGTGTAAGTCACTGAATAATTGAAGTGTATCTTCTAGTTAGGCGTGATTTCCTTAAAATAGTTCTCTACAGTGGATTTTCACTTTAGGTTCTTTGAGGATGTATGGGAGTAGTAATAGTTTTTTTTTTTTACATTCTGTGTAACATTCAAGATAGGCTAACTTGTTAGTAGCTTAGCAGGAGTTAAAGTGGAAGGAATTAAGAATTCCTCACTTTGAGACAAGATTAGTGGTTATTATCATTCTTACTTCTCCAGGTCAGTTCCTGAAAAGTATTTCAGAAAATGTCTTTCCCTGATTATTCCTATTCCCTACAAAGAATGGGAGATAGAACAAATATGATAGAACAAATCTCAAGAGAATATAGGTCAGTTATCTTGATGTCTTGTGAGAACTAGCTGTCATTATCCAACTATAGCAAAGAAATACAAATAGCTCAGCACAGAATGGGAACATCTTACAGCTCTTCTGAGTTTAGCTTTTTCATTCTCTTTCCTTAGAATATTTGTAAACTGAAAATCTGGATTTTTAAAAAAATCACTACTTTGTTGTAACTATTGAATCAAGAGGAGACTTTGAATTAAACTTGGCATATTAAAATATTTTGATAACATTGCTTGCTATTTCCTCTTAAATGTTTTTTATATTTTAACATAGAGATTTAAATATTACAGAAGTCCTTTGATGCATTGAATTTTGTTACAATGTTAAAAATGGTGTGGATTTCTAAAGCTAGTGCCATACAGCGAAAAGGCAGGTAATGTATATTTAATGTGTATTCATTCAATTGACTGTAAAATGGAAAAAGACTTTCATATGTATTACATATTTATTGTGTATCTGTCTATAAAATGTTAGTTTTCTCATTAGTCATAATTTTATATCATTTTTTCAAAGCAAAACATTTTATTATTATTATTATTATTTTTTTTTTTTGAGGCAGAGTCTCACTATGTCACCCTTTTTAGAGAGCTCTGGTTCACAGCTCACAGCAACCTCAAACTCTTGGGCTCAAGTGATTCTCTTGCCTCAGCCTCCCTCTTGGGACTATAGGAGCCTGCCACAACACTTGGCTATTTTTTGTTGCAGTTGTCTTTGTTTAGCTGGCCTGGGCTGGGCTCCAAACTGCCACCCTTGGTGTATGTGGCTGGTGCCGTAACCACAGTGCTATGGGCGCTGAGCCAAAACATTCTATTTTTTAAAAGTTGAACTTAGGTTATGTTAAAATCAAAAACTTTTGCCTGGTATAATCCACACTCAGAAGATTTGAGAAGTTTAAAAAACAAAGCAAAAATTCTAAATAGTTGCAATATGGGGCAGAGGGCTAATTTTCTAATTAAACAAACTCTTTATAATCAAATGAAGACCAAAAATCCTGTTAAAATGGATAAAGAGCATAAATAGGCAGTTTACTAAAATAAAGAATATGCATGTCCTATTAATATATTAACCATATATATATATCAGAATAAATGCAGACTAGGGAGGTACTATTTTTTCCTTATCAGACTGAAATTAGTTGAAAATATCTTATAAGGTCTGGCAATTAAGTTTGTGAACATGGCTGGGCACAGTGGCTCATACCTGTAATCCTAGCACTCTGGGAGGCTGAGGCAGGTGGATAGTCTGACCAGGCTGAGCAAGAGTGAGACCCCATCTCTACTAGAAATAGGAAAACTAGCCAGGCATTGTTGTGGACACCTGTAGTCCCAGCTACTCAGGCGGCTGAGGTAAGAGGGTTGCTTGAACCCAACAGTTTGAGGTTGCAACGGCACTCTCCCCAGGCTGACAGAGTGAGACTGTCTCAAAAAAACAAAACAAAACAAAAAAAAACCCAAAGCAACAAAAAGTTTGTGAACTCACCACTGTGAGCAAGCACTGTATGAACAACTTGGTAAAGTTTCATAACCTTGGTGTGTCAGTGTCACACAGCTGTGTTCATGTTAATGTGCGGCACTGTCTTGCTGAGTGTTGGTCATTGTTATGTATTTTCATGTGTCATACAATGACAGCTCTTATGGTCATTCCAGAAAAAGTTCCGAAACTGCTTTGTAAGCCAAACCAATTGAGATGTCTTTAGTGTTGGCTATTGTTTCTGCTGTTAAAATCAATCAGTCCTCCTCAATTAGAGCACAGATAAGATTAATATTTTGCCCCCACACGTTGGTGCACATGGTCTGGTGCTTGAAGGCTTCATCTCCAACATCTTCTCATCCCTTCTTACCCGTTTTTAAACTGCTTTCTTGGGGACATGGTCCTCCTAAACTTTTCGTAAAGCATCAATAATTTCACCATTCTTCGACGCAAGCTTCACTGTAAATTTGATGTTTACTTTTTTGCTCATAGTTATGTGTTTATATTTATATTGATTAATGTATTGGACTCCAACATAGACTGCAACATTTGCCCCACTTCCAACTTTATCTATGAGACTATAGTTTATTCATCACTGTATGCATAACATTTGTATAGTGAAGGCTGTCAATAAATATTTGTTGAAACAATGACAGTGAAAGTTTCTGTAATTGTTGATCTCCAGATCTGCTAGTACTGGGAGTGACAATTGAGTTCATGAACTCATCCTAGAAAAAGTGCTACATAACCTCATTGCTGCATATCACCACGGTCACCTTTGAAGTACTCCCCTTGGAAAGATATGTACTGCCACAACTGGCCTATTATTTCTTTTGATTTTTACCATAGCCCTAGAAGGTATATCACGTAGATATTCATGAATCTCACTCTGTATATGAAATAATTGAGTCCCAAACAAGTTAAGTGCCTTCTAAAGGAATTTGTAGAGGATAAGTAACAGAATAAGAATTCCAATTTAGATGTCCCGATTCTGATTTATTTTTCTCTAAAATCAAGTTACTTTTACAGTTTCTTTATTATAGGCTTTATTCCTTGTTTGAATCTTAATCTTATGTTTTATTTTTAAGGGCAGGGAGATGTAGACCTGGAATTTGTTTCCGTCTGTTCAGTAGACTCCGATTCCAGAATATGTTGGAATTTCAAACTCCGGAACTTTTGAGAATGCCATTACAGGTACAAATTTATTTAATTCTAAAAGGCTTTTTTTTGTGAGGGAGGAGAGGGGTCATTTGAATAGCTGCTGATTGACTTTTAAGCAGTCTTTTTAAAAACAAAATTAAGATATTATACAGGGTGGCTCTGTATATAATGGAAGGATATTTTCTATACAAAAGATTTTCACTCATAAACCTTCAAACTTTTAAATAGTTATTTGAATACATTTTAATTACAGTGCAGTTTATATTTTCATGCAGCATTTTAGGAGTCTCAACTATCCGTAATGTTTACCTTTTAAATTCTCAATAGGATTAGAAAACAAATTGTTTAAGGTCCAAAAGGTAATATCACAGCCTCAGTGTATGATGCTGAGATTACCTTGGTAGTTTGGGAATTGAGTTTACTAAGATTTTTCTGGCCTTTATTAATTGTTTTTCTTAAGTTTTTTTAACTTCATGGAATAGCCAGCCGCTATAACTTCTAGGGAAAACTATCAGAAGTGTATTAATTCGATTCTTTGGTATGTTGGGCTAGATCCTGACTTCCAAACCTTTAAAGAGATATCACATCTTTTTTTTTTTTTTTTTTTTTTTGAGACAGAGCTTCAAGCTGTCACCCTGGATAGAATGCCATGATATCACAACTCATAGCAACCTCCAATTCCTGGACTCAAGCGAGTCTCTTGCCTCTGCCTCCCAAGTAGCTGAGATTACAGGCGCCTGCCACAATGCCCAGCCATTTTTTGGTTGCAGCCGGCATTGTTGTTTGGCGGACCCGGGCTGGATTCGAACCCGCCAGCTCAGGTGTACATGGTTGGCGCCTTAGCCCATTGAGCCACAGGCGCCGAGCCCACCACATCTTCTTTTTAACATCCATATTCCCAAGATGATTTCTCACCTCCCAGGGCCTATATGTGCTTTTCTTTTTCTGCTGGGATAAAATTCAGAATTACTAACAACAGCCTAAATTACTTGTTCTTCCCTTTGTGTTTTGCTTCTTGCCATTTATCCTCTCTATTCACACCAGTAGTTTTAGTCTCTCAGATCTTATTTCTTTTTACATTGGGGCTTTAGACATCTGTCTTCCTCTCTCCCTAAATTTTTTTCCCTTTGTTTCTTTTATAATTACTCCTGCTCCATTTTTACATCTTAATTTAAGTATCATTTCCTTAGAAAAACTCTTAACTTCCCATGGCCTCCTTCTCCTGCCCTTTCTTGAACTTGGTTAAATCTTTATTTCTTTAACTCCTCCTATCCTTCTTAGTATTTACCACAATTGTAATTAAGTAATTAATTATGTAATTAGTTGTTTAAGGTCTGTTTTCTACACTACAGTATAAACTCCACGAGAGCTGATACTTGTCCCCTTTTTTCCTCCAGCTTGCTTCATTATACCTTGCACCTCCGAAACATTGAAATACTTGTTCAACAGATAAAAAGATTCTTAAATATATTAAGTATAAAGGGAAAACAAAATTTATTTTTTGGACATTGATTCTGCTTGTTATATATGATAACTGTATGAAGAAATGTTGCCAGTGGAGGCAATGGTAATCTTGATATGAGTTGATGAGTTGTTTCTGGCATCTAGGACAAGTATAAGCTCATCTTTTATAGAAAGACATTATTCCTTTTATTCGTTCTAATCAGAGACTACTAGTCTGAGTCTAGAAACTATAGTTCTTATGATTTTTTAAAATATAAAAGTTAATATTATAATCTTAATTTTTTCAAAATTATTTAATGTTTTAATTATAGGAACTTTGTTTACATACCAAGCTGCTTGCCCCAGTTAATTGTCCCATTGCTGATTTCCTTATGAAAGCACCTGAACCTCCACCAGCTTTGATTGTAAGAAATGCTGTACAAATGCTTAAGGTTGGTGTCTTAAAAGTTTTATTTTACCTGACTTTTTTCTTTGAAATTTAAACCAAATGAGAAGATGTTTTAACTAATTTAGTGCCTTAAAAAATTATCTTAAATGATCATGTATTTGGAATAATACTCTTATAATTATGATAAGGCAGTAGGTATAGTTCTTTTAATATGTTTTTATCTTGTGTATTTTGGTGATAGCAAAAGAAAATTTACATTTTTATTTCTAATGGGTTTTTAAAAAGTATGTGATTTGATTAAACATATTTTTTGCTCATGTCAAAAATCTGTTCTGTATCCCTTTATTTAGACTATAGATGCAATGGATGCATGGGAAGATCTAACTGAACTTGGGTATCATTTGGCTGACCTGCCGGTAGAACCACATCTTGGTAAAATGGTTCTCTGTGCTGTGGTTTTAAAGTGTCTGGACCCCATCCTAACAATTGCTTGCACACTAGCTTATCGAGATCCTTTTGTACTGCCTACTCAGGCCTCTCAAAAACGTGCAGCTATGCTTTGCAGAAAACGTTTTACTGCAGGAACTTTCAGTGACCATATGGCACTTCTGAGAGCATTCCAGGTACTGTGACTATCTTTTTATTTCTGAAAATGCTGCTGATTAAACACATTTCTGGGGCAAGGGTAGCAATTTAAAAAATAATAAATAATTAAGATTACATTTATTTTGTATTATTAGGAAGTCACATTTTATTAATAGTCTTGAAAAGTATCTTCTTGCTGTTAAATGTTAAAATTATGGGAGTTTTTCTCTACTCGGTTTTTTCACCCCATTTTCTTCTTATAGTAGGCATAATGTATATATGTGTGTATATATTTATTTATATTTATACTTGTATTTTTTTAAATGCCAAGTTTCTTTATATCATGGTTTGGATAAGAAATAATCTAAAATTTTAGTTAAGAATCATTGTCTATTACTTAAAGCATATAAAGCAAAGCTTGGAAGAAAATTAATTTGAATTTAATATATGTTCCTTTTTTTAGAGTACATCTTTTTCTTGTGTGTTCAAGGACATTAATACTACGAACGTAATTTAATAAAGCAAGATTCAAAAATCACTTAACTTTTAAGATAATAGTAGTGGGAAATTGAGGAAAAAAATATATGGGAAAGGAAAATGAGACTCTGAGGCAGAGAAATGGAATGTAATTTAGAAATTCAAATAGGTGGGGAAGAATATGTTATTTCTTGAAAGGTAGACATTTTATTTATCCTTAAATCCTCTTGAATGTAGGGTATGCCTATACATTTTCTCACAATTTAACTTTGTGCAGAAGGTATTTTTTTCAGGCATACTGGAATTTTTCAACACATCATTTAAAAAAATAATTACAAGCCCTTTTATATTATTGCACAGTAGATGACCCATTGTTATTAATTGGCTATATTAGGTACCATATATTATAGCAGATCAGTTGAGTGATAATTAGAGGGGTATTTGGAGTAGAATTCCTATCTCTTTTTTTTTGTCGCTCCCCCCTCCCTTCAGTTGCTGCTCTAATCTTTCAGTTACATTTCAAAGAGAGCCCATTTTTAAGGGGAGCTTTTTTATACTGCATGTAGATGGTTACTAAAGATCCTACTTTCCATTCACAGACAGATTACTAGGTTATATAAAGATTATTTTGGGGGGGATTAGAATGACAGAATTCTTGAATACAATTATGTCATGATAACTTAGTTGAAAACTTTTTTCACTTTTGTGGAATAAAATTAGCTGATGCATCTGAGAAGGTTAATATTTTTCATACCTGGTTATTTAGGTTACTTGAGAATTCCTATTGGGATTTTATAAACTTAATATCTTTGATAGATTTGAGTATAAATTAACTAATGATACATGTTTTGACTGTAAAATCTTAGATTTTATGGAATAATTAGAATAAGAAGACTTGGCCTTTAGTAATTAGTGTAGTGGTTTTCAGTTACTTTACTACTTCACTAAGAAGTGTTTGGTAAATATGTCTTATTTTGTAATTATTTAATTTTTATAGGCATGGCAGAAAGCACGAAGTGATGGATGGGAGCGAGCGTTTTGTGAAAAGAATTTTCTTTCACAAGCTACCATGGAAATAATCATAGGCATGAGAACACAGTTGCTTGGTCAACTTAGAGCATCAGGTAAAGTGTTCTCCCAAAGAACCTATTTAAGCTACCGAGAATACCCTGCCTATGCCTCATAATACTTGTGTATTAGCTGGTGCCATTTCCTGTTATTTTTATGACATTATTGTGTTGTATAGTTGATATTCACAAACTGATTTGTAAGACTTCTTCATGACTTCAACTTTTGTTTGCTGATAAAAAAATGATATTGCAGAAATTGCAGTTAAGAAAAATATAATTTATGCTTTTTAATATTGTTGACAACGAATAGTTTATAATAGTGTATTTGTTAGCAAAGATCAATTTAGATCTTAATGTTTAATATATTTTCTTTTATCACTGCTAATGCACAATTATTTAGTTGTATGAAATAGAAAGTTAAGTAGATTAACAGGAATGCTGTTTGTTATATTTCTGGAACACTAAAGCAAGTGGTAATGGCTTGAAGGCACTATGGGGTTTTTTTGTTTTTGTCTTTTTTTTTTGCAAAGAGGATGCCAGTGTTGCCATTTCCTCTTAGAATTGTTTCTTTAAATTCTGTTTTTGAGTAAGCATAGTACATAGAGGTGATAAAAGTACCACAGCCTGGATCCATACATTACTTAAAGTTTCAGAGTAATACAAGGAATGAACCAGAGGGTTTAAAAGTTGTCTTAAATATGAGGAACTTTTGAAATTAAGTAAGAATTACTATTAATATTAATATTTACTTGATTTCACCTCCAGAATTATTGTCTTGTCATAACAAATACTGTTGTTAATACCAGTCAGGAGAATGGTTTAAGTTTCTAGCTGTGAACTTTGTTTTTGGCAGCAGCTTATGAAGTACTTTATTGCAAGAATGTGCATCTTTAAAAATTCCTTAAGCCCCTGACAAGTCTTATACTTACTTATTCTAGCCTGAGTATATCTACACTTTCCTAGAACAGTGATTCTATATTTTACACAGCTTTCCAGAGGAGAGTCTATTAATTGCTGTGGAATTTAAATATTTAATTTATATGAGTTATTCAACTTTATTTTGTAAAAAATAAGCAAATTTTGTACACTGGAAAAAGTTGGGTTTTTTTTCTGCTGTAGGTTTTGTTAGAGCAAGAGGTGGTGGTGACATTCGTGATGTTAACACAAACTCTGAGAACTGGGCTGTTGTTAAAGCTGCACTGGTGGCAGGCATGTATCCTAATTTAGTCCATGTGGACAGAGAGAATGTAGTATTAACAGGGCCAAAGGAAAAAAAAGTACGATTTCATCCCACTTCAGTTCTCAGTCAGCCTCAATATAAAAAGGTAAGACATTTTTAATGCTCTTAGGTATTGAGGTAAAACGGATTAAACTAGTTGAAAATGAATTAAAAGTGATCCATATAGCACCTGCTTTAAGAAATTAATTAGCTTATATAATTAAACATTGGAACAAAACTGATTCTAGTCTTAGGGTTGGAAGAGGTAACATGTTCAATAATGAGACTTTTATGCAAAATACATCGGTATGAACTTGCTTTAATTTTTGCTTGGGTACTAATATATATCATTTGTTGTACTGAGGAACTTTTTACATCTTAAAAGTGTTCCCAATAAATTAGGTGATAAATACAATTAACAGTTTTTTGATTTATTCTCTTAATAGATTCCTCCAGCCAATGGTCAAGCTGCAGCAATTCAGGCACTGCCCACAGATTGGCTTATTTATGATGAAATGACCAGAGCTCATAGAATAGCTAACATTAGATGTTGTTCAGCAGTGACACCTGTCACTGTATTGGTATTCTGTGGACCAGCTAGGTTGGCAAGTAACGCTCTTCAGGAACCTTCGTCCTTTAGAGGTAAATGTGTTGTGAAGGAGATGAAAATGTATTTGAAATGTACTTTTCTACAAAACCAAACAAATTGTGATTATAAAAATTCATGTAATTATAGTTCCCATTTCATACACTAAGATTATTAGGAAATACTAAAGTATACTACTTCTTGAAATTGATTTCTAAGGTAACTTGACTTTGATATGTATGTTTTTGATTAATCTTCCTGATGAGAATAAGTTTATTTTTCTTTTTCACTTGAATTTAAAGGGTAGTTTGACATAAATAAAGGCAATTATTTAAAAGAAGTAATAATAGGCTCAGTGCCTGTAGTTCAGAAGCTAGGACACCTGCCACAAACACTGGAGCTGGCGGGTTCGAATCCAGCCCAGGCCTGCCAGACAACAATGACAGCTACAACCAAAATACAGCTGGGCACTGTGGAAGGTGCCTGTAGTCCCAGCTACTTGGGAGGCTGAGGCAAGAGAATCACTTAAACCCAAGAGTTTGAGGTTGCTGTGAGCTGTGATACCATGGTACTTTACCCAGGGCGATAGCTTGAGACTCTGTCTCAAAAGAAAACAAAAAGAAATAATAGTAATAGTCACCCATAATGCAAACCTTATGCCAACACTTTTTAATATAGTTTTCTGTGTATTTACATACTTCAAATTATTTCACTTATATTATTATTTTATATTTTACTCTCTTCATTATATAGAATATGAAAAAGACTTTAAATATGGCTGCAAAATAATCTGTCATGTTTAAGCATAGCATAGTGTGTTTAAATAAATGTTCTTTTGTGGTTGGACATCTTGATGTTTTTGAATTTTTTGCTGTTCAGTGTTACAGTAAATATTTATTCAGCGTCTGTTATATCTTAGGTACTGTGCTAGGCATTGAGGGTTTAATAGAAGACAAGGTGTTTCTGTCCTCAGGAGTTTACTCAGTAGTAGGGGTAAATAGTAACACAAATAATTTTCATGGTGCTGTCAAGAAGATACAAAGAAGACAATCTTAGGCATGACCTACTTTTGAAAGGGATCTTAGACAAGTTTCTCTGAGATGAGACTTATACTGAGATCTGAAGTATGAGAAGAAGCCAGCTACATGAAGAAGCAAAAACATGCCATCCGTAGACGATAGAAAGCTCTAAGTTCTGTACTAGGAGATGATGTAGGAACTGACAGAAAGCCTATGTGATTGGAGCACACTGATCAGTGGGCAAGGGCTGTGAAATAAGGTTGAAAGGAAGGCATGAACTTGTAGGCCATAGTAAATGCAAGGAAAGCCATTCAAGAATTTTAAGGAAGGGACTGACATGTGATTTATGTTTAGAAGATCATTTTTAGCTGGGCGTTGTGGCGGGCACCACAGCTAGTGGTGTCCAAGCTACTCGGGAGGCTGAGGCAAGAGAATCGCCTAAGCCTAGGAGTTGGAGGTTGCTGTGAGCTGTGTGATGCCACGGCACTCTACCAAGGGTGATAAAGTGAGACTTGTCTCTACAAAAAAAAAAAAAAAGTCATTTTGACTAAGAGGGTAAGAGGGTGGTGGGTTGCTGAAGGGCCATGAATGAAAGGATGGAAGGAGGCTGATAGGAAGTTCTTGCAGTAGTCTTATAACAGGATAACTCAGAACCAGGGCAGTGACAGATGATATGAGAGAAGTAGATTGAAAATTATTTTGGAGGTGCTAGTAACTGCTGGATTAAATGTGAGTAGTAAGGGAAAGAGGGAAGAGTCTATTATAATTCTCAGGTTTTGATTATAGTAGCTTGCTGAATAATAATGCCAATTATTTGAGATCTGAAAACTTGGGATGAGCAGGTTGTATAGGAGAGAAGTCAAGAGTTCTGTTTTAGACACATTAAGATTCAGATAGTAGGACATCCTAAGTGAAATTTTTTCAGAAGGATATACATATCTGGGAGTCTTGGAAGTGACCTGAACTAGCAATGCAAATTTGGAAGTCACCACATTCCAAATGATATGTAAAGGCAGGAGAATGGATTTCCTAAGGAGAATGTATAAATTTGAGTAGAGGCAGAAAGAGTGGTGCAGTGTTGGAGGTAAGTGTGATTCCAGAAAGCAGTGGTGAGTGGTCAGCTCTATTGAATGATACCTTGAGAGACTGAAAAAAAATTTAGACCGAAAATGTTGTGTTTGGTACTATGGCAGTCATCAATGGCCTTGATGAGAGCATTTTTAGTGGAATTATGGGCCCGGAGGGGGTTGAGCTTGTATGGAGAGAGTAGAAATGTATACAAAAACAGAAAAATTCATCAGGTGTGGTGGTGTGTTTCTTTAGACCCAGGTATCCGGGAAGCTGAGGCAGGAGAATAACTTTAGCCTAGGAGTTAGAGGTGGCAGTGAGTTATAGTGATGCCACTGCTCTCTCGCCCAGGTGACAAAGCAAGACTGTCTCCAAAAGGGAAAAAAAAAGAAAGAAAAAAATTGCAACCCCAGTTTACATGAGTATTGCTTTGGACACATGATTCCACAGTTCTTGATATGTAGCGTATTCATCCCTTTCTCTAAGTATGTTCTTAGTTTCTTCTTCATTCAGTTGTTATTTAAAGCTTGTCTTTCAGTTTTCAACTTCTTGTCTTTTTTGTTTTATTGCATTATGATTAGAGATTTTAGTTTTCAAAATGTCCTTTTTTCCCCTCCTTTTAATATTGAGATTTAATTTGTGATCTTTTGGGTTTAGAGAACTTCCCATACAACATTTTATTGTGTCAGGAGCATTTGAGTGTGTAACAAGTGTGTATTCTGCTTATTTTTAACTATAATGTGAGGTGGTAAAAATGATAATTTTTTTGCATTGTGTGTTTGGACAGTGGATGGCATTCCCAATGACAGTAGTGATAGTGAAATGGAGGACAGAACTACTGCTAATTTGGCAGCCTTGAAACTTGATGAGTGGCTCAATTTCAAACTAGAGCCAGAGGTAAGTTGCTTTTTAGTAGTGTAATAAACGTCTTTTATTTAGATAGTATGAATTGACATGCCATATGAAAAAGTTATCTTCAACATTGAGTTCTTGGTATTAGAGAATATAGTTTATTTTCCAGTTTTTGTAGGGCCCTTGTACATTCTCTGCTGTATTGGGGTTTATTCCGATAGAATAAACCAACAGAGAACTTGAAAAACTTAAGAGTGGCTCAGTGTTTAAGGAAGGTAATTATCTATATTTGTGGTCTTATAATAGAATACCTCAGACTGAGTAATTTATGAAGATGAAAATATATTGATTATAGCTCTGGAGTCTGGTGATTCCAATGTCAAGGTGCCAGCATAGGCTGAGGGCTGCTGTCTGCTTCGTGCCCTGTGTCCTCTGGAGGAGAGAAGTGCTATATATGTATATATCCTCACATGGCAGAAGGCGGAAGGTCAAGAGGGGTGAACTTCTGTCAAGCCCTTTTATAAGGTCACCTAATTCCATTCAGGAGGGCAGAGGCCCCATGACTCAATCACCTCTCAGGCCAATACCTCCCAATACCATTGCACTGGGGATTAAATTCAACATGAATTTTTGAGGGGGGCAAAAACATTCAGACCACAGAAGTAATACTTGAATATTTCCATATATATATATATATATATATATGGAGTTGAATATTGAGTACACAAAAACTCCCTTTATTTTGTATAACTGTTTGTTAGGGATAGATAGGAGTTCATTGTGTTTTCTCTTTCCATATACTTCAGATTGGGAGAGAGAAATATTTCTATCAGATTAAAAATTTTCTGGCTGGTCTTGGTGGCTCATGCCTGTAATCATAGCACCATGGGAGACTGAGGTGGGTGGATCGCGGGAGCTCGGGAGTTCGAGACCAGCATGAGTAAAAGCAAGACCCTGTCTCTAAAAATAGCTGGGCGTGTGATGGGCACCTGTAGTCCAGTTACTTGGGAGGCTGAGGCAAGAGGGTCGCTTGAGCCCAAGAGTTTGAAGTTGCTGTAACACCATGGCATACTTATGAAGGGTGAAAAAGTAAGACTCTGTCTCAAAAATAAATTTTCTGGACAGAGTCTCCCTTAATTCCAACTTTGCTTTTAAAGATCATTTTCTGTGCATTTGAGGGGTAGCTGAGCTGATAGTAGTTGTCACTGTTAGGTTTACTTTTATGCCATCCATTCATTTACTACCTCAATCTAGTGCAGTTTTACTTCCACTCCACCAACCTTTCACTTCACTGAAACTGTACTCACTGAAACTAAGGTCAACTGTGTCCTCCGTGTTCTCAAAGCTAATCTTAAGTACCTCAGAAATGTGACTTCTCTTTAGTATTCGACACTACTGTCCACAACCTCCTTTTTGTAATCCCTTTCTTCTCCATTTTTCTTCCTTATTCTTGCTCCAACTTCTTTGTCACATGTTACCGTGACATTAATCTTTGTTAATTCTTCTTTTAGTCATTCCTTCTTGGGTTGTTTCACTGACTCTTCTGTATGTGTTGTGCCTTATATTTAGATGTGTTTATGTCTTCAATTTTAAGTTCTGTGCCTTACTCTGTTTTTCTTATTCTATCTGCACAATTCCAGAGACCTAACATCTGTCTGTAGATTTAGTAGCCATTTATGCACTGATGACTCTCAAGTTTATGTTTCTAGCTTGGGCCTATATGTGAATCCAGCTGCCTTCTGGACGTAATCATTTGGATGTTCTACAGGCACTAAAATAACAATATGAATATACCTAAATGTAATCTATTTGTCCTACTGTTACTTTCCCGGAATATTTCCCATATTCCAACTTAACTATTGTTACTATCTCTCTTACTAGACTGTTTTGTTTGATTTTGGGTTTCTAGTGTCTAGAGTTTTATAAATGAGAAATTATTTCATTCATTCAATAGAGAATAGAATTAATAGTAAATTATATGAACTGTAAAGTACATTCTTTGGAAACAAATTGCAGGCCTTAACTAATAAGCAAGTAAATGTCTTGTGTAAAGTATCTTGCATATGTGATGTACATTTTACTTTTATCTATTTGAATTGAGGACACTTTTATTACAGGCAGCCAGTTTATTGCTACAACTCAGACAGAAGTGGCATAGCTTATTTTTACGCCGAATGAGAGCACCGTCTAAACCTTGGTCTCAAGTTGATGAAGCTACCATAAGAGCAATTATAGCTGTTTTAAGCACTGAAGAACAGTCTGCAGGTTTACAGCAACCATCTGGGATTGGCCAGAGGCCAAGGCCTATGTCTTCAGAAGAACTTCCTTTGGCATCATCTTGGAGGTCAAATAATAGTAGGAAAAGTTCAGCAGATACTGAATTTTCTGATGAGTCCACTGCTGCTGAAAGGTAAATTTATAACATTTTATCAAAGTAGTTAACATTTTATCTAGGAAAATGATGTGTCTTAGAGTAGTGTGTTTTTATAATATTTTAAAACTATTACCTTATAGAACAGGTGTGGTGGGTCATGCTTATAATCCTAGCACTTTGGGAAGCTGAGGCAGGAGGATTGCTTGAGGTCAGGAATTAGAGACCAGCCTAAACAAGAGCAAGACCCCATCTGCCAGGAATGGAAAAAATTTTCCAGGTGTGATAGTGTGTGTACCTGTAGTCCCAGCTACTTGGGAGGCTGAGGCAGGAGGATCTCTTGATCCCAGGAGTGTGAGGTTTATAGTAAACTATGATGATGCCACTGTATTGCTAGGTAATTCATTGGACTGCAGTTCACTGGAGAAAATGCCCCTGAAAAGTTATTTTACATGTCTTGCCAATTTTTTGTTAGTCAAATTTTCATTCATATTTTATTAATTATCTTCAGGCTGTAGATATTTTATTTTATTTGCAAAAGAATCCTGGATCTAAGATATTTATTGGTAGAAAAATGAAATGTGGGGATAAACTACTTGAACATAGAGTACTTATAATTTTAAGAATTATTAAATTCTTAAACTGAGAACAACTAATGAATTACTGAAAATGTACCATTTTTTGTTTTAAATTTATTTATTATAAGTACTGTTAAACAACAAAGTAAATGGCATACAATAATGGAACTACATAGTCCAGATTCAATAATTGCCAAGATTTTCACCGACTTGATTTACCCACCAAAATTTTCTTTTATCTTTTTTTGCTTATATATTTCAAAGTAAATCTGACACACCACGTCATTTTATCCTTACATAGTTAAATATGCATCTAATAAAAATAGCATTTTCCTGCATAACCAGAGTGGTTACAAATTCCAATAATATAATATTCTCAGTTTTAAATTACTGATTTATTTGAACAAGCATGCAAGGAAGACCCATGCATTATATCAGGATGTCATGTTTCCTAGGTCTCTTGTGATCTAGAGTAGTTCCTCTTTTGACTTTTTTGAAGAAACTAGATAAGTGGGATTGGGAGATATCTCATATTCTGTGTTTGTCTCTTTGTTTTTTATTGGCACCATTTATTCCTGTACCCTATGTATTTCATGTAAAACAGTAGTTACCTCTCGGAGGTTGATTAGATTGAGTGTGTTGGCAGCAATATTTTATAGTTGGTATTGTGACCTTTGTGTTGTTTAATGTCTGGTTATTTCATAAAGACCTACACTCTTAAAAAAATTATAATATTCTCTACTAAACAAGTTTATGGCATTTATTCATAGAATTTTAGAAGAGTCTTAAGAGTTTATCTAATCTAATAGTTTTGTTTAACAGATGAAGAAATTAAAGCTTAGGTAAGTTAAGAGACTTAGTCAGGATAACATACCTGGTTAGTTGTAAATTTAGGACTTTTGTAGACATCTATATTTCCTGACTCCAGTATTTTAGAATACTGTTTCATAAATCACAGTATTGGTGGGACTTTGGATTGAAATGGCATCTGCTTTGTATTATAAATTTATACATAACTGATCTTTCCTTCTTTCTTGTTCAAGAGTATTGATGAAATCTCCATCTCCGGCATTACATCCACCTCAGAAGTACAAAGACAGAGGAATTTTACATCCTAAACGAAGCACTGATGACCGATCAGATCAATCTTCTGTGAAATCTACAGACAGTAGTAGTTACCCAAGTCCTTGTGCTAGTCCTTCTCCTCCATCTTCAGGAAAGGTAGAGTATCTAAACATAGATATAATAAGGACCATGTAGTGTATCTAATGTTAAAAATTTGAACAAAATGGTCAATGTTCTAGATTGAAGTTGAAGTTGGCAAACTTGAGAAAATTTGAGTAAATTTTTAAGTTTTTCCTACTTGCTAAATATTTCTAGTTTTTAATGTCTTTGGTGTTTTGAAACTAACACTCACTAATAGCATGTATCGAGGCAATTCATTATTTTCTTTTTCTTTAGAACCTTTTTTGTTCAAACAAATAATAAGATCATCTTTTTCTGTTTTTTTTAACAGATTATCTTAATTTTGGTTTATAATTTCAGAATTGAAAACAATGGTTATTTTCAACTGTTAATTGATTTCTGCAATTCAAATGTTATATTTAAAAACAGAAAACAAGGTGTCTGTGGCTAAAGGAGTAGGGCTCTGGCCCCATATATAGGAGGTGGTAGGTTTAAACCCACCCCTGGCCAAAACAAAAAACTGTACAAACAGAAAACAAGATGAGGGCAGGGCTGTAGGAAATGTTCATACAGAATTGAAAACTATCTTTTAAAAATGTGTAATATGACTGACATCAAATGTTCAGGATGTGATGACTTTCACTTTTCCTGCATTGTTAGCAGCTGAGTAAGTATTTGATTGGAGCTTATTTAGCTACATGGGCTTTGGCGAGTATTTCTGCTGAAGTACTCTTTTAAGTAAGAGGAAATGGAATGTTTTTATAGATTTTCATTCTTAGGTTTTGGGGGAGTTTTGGTTTATAATTTAAATACCTTTATTAAGGTATAATTTACACACAATAAAAATCTACCAATTTAAACTGCATAATTTAGTGAATTTTAACAAATATATGCAGTTAGGTAACTGTACCATAGTCATATACAAAATATTTCCATCACCCCCAGTGCTGGGTAACCACTAATCTGTCTGGACCCTGAAGTTGCCTTTTCTAGAACTTCTTACAAATAGAATCATATGTATGTAGCTTTTGTATATGGCCTGTTTCACTTAATATAATACTTTTAAAATTCATCTATATTGTTGAGTGTTAGTTTATTTTATTCCTGAGTAGTATTCCATTGTATAAATATACTATAGTTTGCTTAGCCATTCACAGTGATAGATATATTTGGGTTGTTTCCATTTTTGGCTATTTTGAATAAAGCTTCTGTAATGTTCCAGTATAAGTCTTCGTGTGTAATATGCTCTATTCTTGGGCAGATAAATATAGGAGTAGGATTGTTGGGTTGGGTTTTATGATAATCATATACTTAACTTTATAAGAAGTTACCCAACTGTTTGCTGTACTGTTTTGCCTGCCTTTCAACAATCTGTAAGAGTTCCATTTGCTACACGAACTTGGCATTATTATTTTTTGGTAATTTTAGCCATTCCAAGGGTAGGTAGTGAAAGCTCATTGTAGTTTTAATTTTTTTTTCCAAATGACTAATGGATGTTGAACAGTATCTTTTGAAGAGCAAATGTTAATTTTTTCTCTATTTAATTAATTTTTTCTATTACCATTCATATTTTTTCTGTCCTAAGAAATTTTTGCCAAACCCAAGACAACAAAGATTTTCTCCTGTGTTTTCTTCTAGAAGTCTTACATTTAGGTATAAGGTATATGACCTATTTCAAGTTAATTTTTGTTTATGGTAAGTCATGGATCATTTTTTGGCTTTAACCTATATAATTCTTCTAGTACCATTTGTTGAAAAACATTTTTTCCCCCATTGAATTGCTATAGTGCTTCTGTCAAAAGTTGACCACAAATATGTGGTCTATTTATTGGGTTCTATTCAGTTTAATTGATTTGTCCTTTTTTTTAATGACACACTGACTAGATTTTAGAAGTTTTATACAGAGTCCTAATGTCAGTTAATGTTTGTCTTCTAACTTTGTTCATCTTTTTAAAAAAATGTTTTTTTGTTATTCTAGATCCTTTGTGCTTTCACATAAAATTTAGAGTCAGATTTTCAGTTTCTACAGAAAAAAGTTTGGTATATTAAGTGGCTGAATTATTTGAAGAAAATCAACAATTAATAATTTTTAGTATGCCAGCCCATAAGCATGGCATATCTGTCCCATTTAGGTATCCTTTTAATTTCTCTCAATAATGTTTTGTGGTAATCTCAAAGTATAGGCATTACACACTTTTTAATTGAATTTATCCCTAGGTATTTAATAATTTTGATATTATTGATTTTTTAAATTTTTATTTCCAGATGTCCACTGACAGTATATAGAAATATGTTTTTGTATATTTGCCCCGTGTCCATGACCATGCTTTATTTATTCTATTAGTTTATATGTAGATTTCTATGGATTTTCTACAAAGATAATCATACCATCTGTTAATAAAGTAGTTTTACTTTTTATGTGTTCATTCTGATTGCTGTTTATTTTTTACTTTATCTTTTTGGCTTCAGTCTTGAGTAAAATGTTGAATAAAAGTGTTGAGAATAGATATCTTTTACCTGATCCTAGGAGGAAGGCATTTTTTTGTAAATTTCATTTGAGTTATTTTTAATGTTTATATATCAATCATGATGGTACCCTTTTTATATATTGCTGGATTTGATTTCGTTAAATCAAGAATATTGTTAAATAAGCAGTCTTTGTTCATGAGGGATATTATTCTGCCAGTTTCTTGTATTTGTATGATTTTGGTGTAAGGGTAATGCTTGCTTCTTAAAATTAGTTGGGAATTGTTCCTTTCACTTCAGTATTTTAGAAGAGATGTATGGAATTGACATTCTTTCTTCTGTAAATCTTTGATAGAATTCATTGATAAAGCTATTTTTAACTCATTCTAGTGCCTCTTGAATCAGTATTGTGATATTTCAGGTGTAGTTTTGAGAATTCTTGCACCTGTATTCTTTTATTTTATCCTTCACTCCCTTTGTGTTATTGTTTTCATACATTTATTTTATATAATGCTACAATGCAGTAGTTTCGCATTGCACGGTCAGTTATCTTTTATCAAGATTTAAAAGTCAGAAAACCGGGCGGCTCCTGTGGCTCAGCGAGTAGGGCGCCGGCCCCCTATACCGAAGGTGGCGGGTTCAAGTCCGGCCTCAGCAGAACCACAAAACAAAAAAATAGCCGGGTGCTGTGGCGGGCGCCTGTAGTCCCAGCTACTCGGAAGGCTGAGGCAAGAGAATCGCTTAAGCCCAAGAGCTGGAGGTTGCTGTGAGCAGTGTGACGCCACGGCACTCTACCAAGGGTGATAAAGTGAGACTCTGTCTCTACAAAAAAAAAAAAAAGAAGAAGAGGCCAGGGCGGCGCCTGTGGCTCAGCGAGTAGGGCGCCGACCCCATATACGGAGGGCTGCGGGTTCAAGCCCCGCCCCGGGCGAACTGCATCAAAAATTAGCCGGGCGCTGTGGCGGGTGCCTGTAGTCCCAGCTACTCGGGAGGCTGAGGCAAGAGAATCGCTTGAGCCCAAGAGCTGGAGGTTGCTGTGAGCTGTGACTCCACAGCACTCCACCGAGTGCGATAGAGTGAGACTCTGTCTCCACAAAAAAAAAAA